>LR990859.1:12746892-12811975 GCA_905163395.2 Endotricha flammealis | reverse complement strand
TTCCCAAACAATCCTTTCCTCGTGACAATTTTATGAGGGTTACCTGCTAACGGTTTCTGTTTTATTATTTGTTGGTTAGCCCTTGGTTCAAAATAAATATTCCCAGTTTAAAACTCAATCCCTAAAAGGGTTAAATGGTTAAACTTTATCCCCTACCTAATGAACGTAACCATTCTTTACACGGATTTAAAATATAATAATTTAATTTGTTTTATAAAGGGAACCAATCTTATCCAAGCCTCTGTAATCCTGGCAGTGAGCTTCCTTCCAAAGAATTTTCTCATTTAGCTCAGTAATTTTCTATTATTACTTTTAACATGTTATGCACATTTGTATTTTAGCTGTAAAGACACCTAATTTGAATATGCAGTATCTCTCGATTCTGTGTTAATACAATTATTTATGGTAAAACTCTTTGTGAGTTTTAGGTACCTACTTCTATTCTAAAATATTTGTAGTTACACTTTTTAGGTTTTTTTTTAACCTAAATTAGGTGTTACAAACCGAATTTTATAAAACTTTTTTTAGCAGCTGACTGGCTCTTACGATTTTGTGGCTTTTGGTGTAGAAACATTAGGCCCGTGGGGTTCCAGTGCGTTGTCCTTTTTAGGGACATCGCAAAAAGGCTGCGACAAACCACTGGTGACCGAAAGGCGGGCAGTTACTTCGCTCAACGGATATCTATCGCCGTTCAGCGAGGTAACGCTGCTAGCATTTTGGGCACCCTGCCACAGGGACCATGTCTTTTTAATGCTTAATTTTAGTTTTTATTGTTAGTTTAGTTTTTAATTGATTTTATTTAGTTTTATGTTATTTAGTTATGTATTTTACCAATAAACTCTTTTTATAAATATCTATTTTTATATTTCCTTTTTCTTTATGGTCTTTTCGTTACGTCTATTTTACAATGTCACTTCATCTTTAGCCTTTCTTTATGTCTCTGTACATTACTCTCTAATAAAAGTTTTCGCCATCCTTACTCTTTTTCGTTAAAGGTTTGCGTTTGACCACAGCTTGCCAAGCATCGCTGTGGTCCACGATGTGACACGCTCACCTAGAAAATATCTATTTACTGTATGTTTAAAGATTATTATAAAGGTTATTGTCAATCTGTAGTCGGCATTTTTAATCCTGACTCTATTGAATATACAGGCTGTTACATACGATTCTCGACTGGTTGGATCTATAATAGTTAAAGAAATGTATCTATTAGAATTTCATGTTTCAACTTTATCAAAAAAATTATAAGACAAAGATTAGAAATACACAAAACAAAATAAAATACACAAAATGCCAATAAAAGATATATGTAACAGTATTGTTTAGTATAATGGGGTCTCACAAAACGTTGTGCATGATATGTTTTTCATAAAGGTATACACACACATGGGACAATATCTAATGCTTTCTGTTAAATTGTCCGATGAATTAAAAACGAGCCATTAAAATGAAATATGGCGAGCATATGTTTTCTGGCGTGAATGGTTGTGGTAGGTGGGCGTTGCGCATTTACGGGTGTTTGTGGGTATTTTAATACATAGACTGATGGAGTACGAAACACAACGCTGCGTTCCAAGACTAAAATAACCGATGTTGTCCATATTGCCGCTAAGATGAAACGGGATTGTGCTGGTCATGTCTGCCGGATGTATGGTTTTTAGGTCAAAACCGAAACCCTTTGGTTGCCATCAACGGACTGCAGACGGCGCGAGAGGATGATGGACAGATGAGACGCCTATTTTAAATACAGGCAAGAGAAGACTCTGCATAAGGATTCATGAAGGAAGTGTAGTAAGCTAACGGCTTATAAGATAAAGATTTTATTTGCAGAAAACATGATTATTTACATCAAATGTCGGGTATGTTTCATACAGTCCGTCATGTGTTTGAATAGCTTTTAGTAAAAATTACAACCGAGGAAGACCGTTGTTAAAAAAAAACTTTTTATTTTAAATTCTACTAGCAATTAAATTCGGGGTAACACGGTTCCCCTTGCCTCCTACCTTGAAAACTGTGAATAGTCCCATATAAAACTCCACCCCCTATTTTAATGGTTTGGGGGCAAATAAAAAAAATAATTATGCATGATTTTTTTGTTAGTCACAAATAGTCCGCATACCAATTTTTAGCTTTCTACCTTGAAAATTGCGGAATGCTCCATACAAACTTCCACCCCCCATTTTAGGAAAGTCGGGGAAAGAGACAGCCTATGTCACTGCTCCGTTTTACCGTGAAAGACGGACAAACAAACAGACACACACACTTTCCCATTTATAATATTAGTATGGATTACAAACGTCTCCGTAGTAGAGTTTAATTGTCCATTTGCAAATACTATAATCTAACTTTTTAGTTCAACAAAAGTACTATAAAACGGCACTGACTTCTACCTGACATTGTTATCGCAGCGCAGCCTTTGTAAGGCTATTCCTTTCAACGTGAACACTTGTGATCGCTTTGTACTCTATTCAAATGAAGTTTCGAACCTGAATTCTGTATTACAGCTGCTGTAACTCCGAGAAAATGTTTCAATATGTACGGTGTTAACAAGACATGGAAGTTTTTGTTTTATATTTATTGTAAATAATGCATTGTTTTTATTTGTTTCTTTTTTATTAATTACTTTTTTATCATTAATTGCTTAAAATTTGAAATGGCGGCGGACTATATATGTTCGTTGGCAGATTTCGGATTTGAACGAGTAAAATAATAAATAAAAAACATACATTTTTTATTTAATTGTAGGTAGTTATCCTGTATAATTTTTTTTTCACCTCACAAGCTCGGAAAGAATCTGTTTGTCATTCGAAATCTGAGCGCAAAAGTGCATTTTGTGCCCTAGCGTGGAAAGTATTTTTAAAATTCGAACCTTCTATTCTTTAATTTTTTATACCGCGAGTCCTCTGAAAATGCATTAATACTTATTTCATGCCAGTGCGCCAACCTTATTTTTAGAATAATCGAACTGGCCAGCACGACACCGCATGAAAAAAAATAAACACTTATTTAATATACACTGGGCGTCAAAAATAAGTAGTACAGTTTTAAAATTGCAATTACTCTTAAACTATAGAAGTTAGAGTTTTGAAATAAAAGTCATTTTATAGCAAATTTAACAAAGTTTTCTAAAAATAATATTTTATTTAGTATTAGTAAAGTTTTACACTGAAAATTAAGAAAAAACTAAAAAGCTAACTATTTTGAAGTAACTATCAAGAACTTAATTTTTACGTTTTGGGCCTTGTTCCCACTTTAGTAACTTGTGTTGCCGCCTCGGGCTCTGATGACATCTTGGAACCGGTTTGGCATGCTGAACACTAAGTTACGGAGGCGGTGTTGGGGAATATTCACCCATTCTTCTATCAGGGCCTGTTTTAGAGCCCTGAGGGTGGCGGGGGGTGGTCTGCGTCTTCTGACTAGCCTCCCAAGCTCATCCCAAGTGTGATCAATAGGGTTAAGATCTGGGCTTCTTGATGGCCAAGCCATCAAGCTGATGCCAACCTCCTGAATGTACTCTTGTACGAGGTGAGCGGTGTGTGGCCGGGCGTTATTATGCATTAGAATCGCTCCATCACCCATATTTACTAAATATGGCCCTGCATACTCGATAAGGATCTCTAATGCATATCTTTCACCAGTCAGAGTGCCATTTTCTATGACCACTAGCTCTGTGCGACCCTCTGAAGAGGTGCCAGCCCATACGTGTACAGAGCCCCCGCCGTATTGAAAACTCTTTCCGAGATGCAACCTTGAATGTATCGGTCACCAGGTCGCCTGTATACTCTCCGCGTTCCATCGGAAGTGAATAAAGAAAACCGAGACTCATCTGTGAACAAAACTCTTGTCCATTCTTCTTCGCCCCATTGTACGTGTTGACGGGCGTAGCGTAGTCTTGCTACTCGATGCCCTGTCTCAAGTTTGGGGCCATTTGCTGGCCTGTACGACTTCAGGTTGGCTTCAGCAAGTCTTCTCCTCACTGTACTCTCACTAACGTAGTCTCTTCGGGTCTGAAGAAGCTGTTGCTGGACCTTAACTGCATTAAGGTGACGATTTCTTAACACAGTAGAGACAATTAAGCGGTCTTTCAGGTACTAGTGCACCTGGGTCTGCCATTACTTGGTCTCCTTAGATGGTTTCCAGTCTCTTAGTACCTTCGCTTTACTTGCTGCATCGTTCTTAGAGTTACACCCACCGTTCTTGCAGTATGACGCATACTGATGCCTACTTCGAGAAAAGTTACGATTCTTGCACATTCTTCTGGTGAAAGAGGCATGATTAGTGAAGTTTACTCGCTGAAGACACATTTGCTTTTGAATTGCAATTGATTTATCAGCAATAAAGAAAACAATAAAAAACAAAAGTACAAGCCAACAGTTTAAAAAAGAGTGTTTTTGTTTATTAAGTTTTTTTTTCAGTCAATCTTAAAAAATGATATTATGCATAACGTTTTTATTAAATGAAATGAAATTGTCTTTTAACTTTTTTTTATTTCAAAGGTCTAGCTTCTGTAGTTTAGGAGATATTGCAATTTTAAAACTGTACTACTTACTTTTGACGCCCAGTGTATTATTTGCGTTTTTCTTGCACCTAGGATTTTCCTCGCTGTAGTGAGGTGAAAAATTTTGTGTTTCGCTCGGCAGCAAAGTTATTCTGCGTCTCGTACCTTTGAAACCCTCGCTACGCTCAGGATTCTATATTTGAACCACTCGCTTCGCTCGTGGTTCAGTCCTAGAATCCTTCGCTAGCTCAGGTTTCAATTTAAGTACTCGCGCCAAAAAACAACTTTGCAGCCTTGCATAACAAATAACTATTATATCTCTAAGTACAACTTTTCACTTCTCCTGTGACTTGTAGTAGCATGTGTTTTGTAATACTTTTGATTCTCGAATACTAGAAAGACTACGAAACGTCTATCATATTTTATAATGTAAAATGTAAATCGCAGCACTAATAATAAATTTCCTTAATCTAACATCCGGACATTATACTCGTAAATTACACACCTACGTAAGTAACGTAACCTTTATGAAAGCAAAGGAATTTTTATTTCAGTAAACATTATATTCTCTTGTCCACACACATCTTTTTAACGTAAAAATATACATATAATTTACCGTGTGTACGTACGTCCGTGATGTTTCAGAAACATGTCAAATTATTCAATTTCTGGATTTGTTCAATTATTCAACCTCTTCTATATTCTATTGTTTTGAGCATGGCTCACGTCATTTACAATAATTATATTAACATCTGTATTAAATATAAATAAGCTATTCTATAACCTACCACCATTTCGGAAACAAAGCAAAATGACCACCGGTAAAAGAAATGGCGAAAGAAAACCGGTCTGCATATAGTCCAAGTAAAGCCATACATCCACTGACCCATCACAGATGCATGCATACTAAGCACGGCTCCGGGATGTAATATATTCTCCGGTTATGGAGATGCCGTCCCCTTAATCCCCATTATTCATATTGCGACCCCTTCATGACCATTTTATGTGTATGAGCTCACTGAATATAGATTTCATAGCATATGATTTTATTTAAAAAATCATACACGTAACTGCAGAGATTTAAAACTCCTTTACTCGCTTTAATTGATCAACAAAACAAAAACTACGTGGAATATTATTAACAAAGAAACCGGCAAGTCGAAGCAGAGTACTAATGAGTACTCGTTCCTTGTAAACAACCGTATTGTTTCCGCGGACGATGAAGTAGCTGATGCTTTTCAGGAATTCTTTGCAGATATTCCTATACATACAACTAAGTCCTTGAAGTCTTCCCATACATTGGCTGATGAATTTCTTAGGTCGAACGTTCCCGAACCTACTTCGGATTTTTCGTTTAAATTTGTTAATGCTGAAACGATCCTCAAAACATTTAAATCACTCAATATAAAAAAGTCAGAGGATATTTGGGGAATATCTGTAGCTATCTTAAGTAATATTATAGACATCATAGCACCTTATTTGGCCGTAATTTTTAATGAATGTGTTCCAGCTGGCATTTTTCCTGATTTGATGAAAGTGAGTAAAGTCATACCACTTTTCAAGAAAGGGTGTAGTAAGGATCCAAATAATTTTAGACCAATATCTATTCTGCCAGCACTTAGCAAAATTTTTGAAAAGATAATTCTGGACCAACTACTATCCTATTTCCAAAGTAATCGATTGCTTCACCCGCGTCAATACGGTTTCACTAAAGGTAGATCCACTACAGACGCCGCTGCCATGTTATTTAAAGTTATAATGGAGGCCTGGGAGGACAGCAAGAACGCTGTTGGTGTTTTTTGCGACCTTTCCAAGGCTTTTGACTGTGTCGATCATCAGACCTTAGTAAATAAGTTAAAATTCTATGGCTTGGACAGTTCCTCAATCAATCTTATGTCCTCTTACCTTAATGCCAGAATTATGAAAGTGAGAGTAAATGAAGCGACCTCTGTAGGTTGTCCTGCTAGTATAGGCGTTCCTCAAGGCTCAATATTGGGCCCTTTTCTTTTTTTAGTATATATAAATGATTTGCCGTACTTAACTGAACATTTATGCGACATTATTTTGTTTGCTGATGACACTTCTTTAATTTTCAAGGTAGACAGAAAAAATCCTAATGTAGATACTATTAACAAAACGTTATCTCAACTACATCAATGGTTCACAGTAAATAATTTGGTGCTTAACGCCAGCAAAACCAAATGCATAGCTTTCTCACTCCCGAATGTATCCCAATCTATTACATCAGTCATTCTTAACGATGAAAACTTAGAATTGGTCGAAACTACCACTTTTCTGGGCATTGTACTTGATAGCAAACTACAATGGCATCCTCATATTAGAACACTAGCAGGTAGACTAAGTGCTGCTGCTTTCGCTGTTAGGAAAGTTCGACAGTTCACCAATGTCGACACGGCACGACTAGTTTATTTCAGTTATTTTCATAGTTTGCTATCGTACGGCATTTTACTCTGGGGTAAAGCAGCTGATATAGAGACGATTTTCGTGCTGCAAAAGCGTGTAGTGCGTTTTATTTATAAATTAGGTTACCGTGAATCACTTCGCGAGTTCTTCAAAAGCACTAATATTCTCACGGTGGCATCACAGTGCATTCTTGACAGCATTATGTTTGTTCGTAAAAACATTAATGACTATAACCAGGTGTCCGATATTCATAATTTTAATACGCGTAATAGAAATAAATTAGCTGTTCCTAAATTCAGGCCTAGGAAAGCGGGCAAGTCATTTATGATCCAAAGTTTGCATATGTATAATAAAATTCCAGAATATATTAAAAACTTGCCCAATAATAGATTTAAATTAAATGTAAAAAAATTCTTAACCAGCAAAGCGTACTATACTATCAACGAGTATCTAAATGAAAGGAATCCCTGGCCCTCTTGTGAAGGTGAAATGCTAAAACTTGTCGTGAAAAGCCAGTCAATGTTCAATAAACTACATGAATAAAATTTGTGTTCAATATTGTAACATGTACGTCGTAGTGTCATCTAAGTGGTGCTGTTTTTCTTATTATTTACATTTTAATATAAATTAATATATGACAAGGATGTTAATGTGTACGTGCATGTCATGCTCGCAAATTGTCCAAACTGGTGGTGGTGTTGGGGGTCGGGTTACTGTTGTTCCCTACAATATTGTTCATAATATCGTGATGGTGAGCCCAGTAATGGAGGCTGGAAGGCCGACTCTCACGTCAACTCGAAAATACACGAGAACGGTTGCTGCCTTGCGGGCGGTCTGCTCTTATCTTTAACACCGATTTAGCATTTTATATTTTAGATTTAATTTTATGTTGAGACAAATTAATGGCACTATTTATTGACATTCCGCGTACGTAATGTATGTATGTACCTAGTTTTAAATTCTATGTTGAAAAAGAAAAGACAAAAGAAAATTACGATATATTTTTAAATGACAAAAAAGGCCGTAACTGGTTTTCTTTCGCCATTTCTTTTTACCAGTGGTCATTTTGATTTGTTTCCGAAATGGTAGTAGTATATAGAGTAGATTAATTTATACAAATCATTTATTACTGTATACTCTGACAAGAGAACGTGTTTGTGAAAACCTATTCTCTGAATAAAAGTTTTGAATTTGAATTTGAATTGAATTTGATGAAGGCAAATGAGCAACTTCCACTAGTTAGATCGATTTGAAATTTGGTATACTGTTACTGTCATGATATTGCAAGAATATGGTAAACTTGATCTGATGCTGCAGCATCATCCGGAACCTGCAGTATACTCAACTCCTCGTCAAATTACAGCAGATGTATCGTGTTTAGGCTCATTGGCATGGTCTCATTGAATAGTTTATATAAAGGTATAATTCACTAGCTGGGCTCGCGGCTTCGCTCGTCATACTTAATGTTTATTGCTATCGCGCTTTATTTTTATCCCCGATCCAAAAAGAGGGGTGTTATAAGTTTTGCATGTGTATCTGTGTACTTTGGTGCTAGATGGTAACCAGGGTCTGATAATGGAGCTGGAAGGTGGCCATGGGAACTTAGTAATTACACAACATAATCACATCTAGTTTGGGCTCGTTTGATTCGTATTGACGAGTACTTTGGTGAAGGATGGTAACCAGGGTTTGATGATGAAGCTGGATGACTATCTATGATATTCCGCTATTGCTGGGTTAGGTAGGCTTGTGACCATCAAAAACCGAGCGAGCGAAGCGAGTGAGGCTCGACCTACTTTTGGTCACACACCTTTGTTAAAACAGTTATGGAGCTGATCTGATGATGGAGCTGGAAGATAGTCATGGGTAGGTACTCAGTAATTAAACGACATAACCACATCGAGTTTGGGCTCGTTTGATCCGTCTTTATGAGCACTTTGGTGCTAGATGGTAACCAGGGTCTGATGATGGAGCTGGAAGGAGGCCATAGGAACCTAGTAATTAAACGACATAACCCCATCGCGTTTGGGCTCGTTTGATCCGTTTTGTCTCATACATATTTCGCAATACCCTAATACCGTATTTCGCAATAACTCTCATACATATTTCGCAATTCCCTCATACATGTTTCGCAATACCTCTCATACATATCTAAAATACAAATGAAACGGATAGGGATTAGAATGAAATAGGAAAGAAAGTATAAAAAACTTCAAATAAAACTTAAATTTAAAATTTTAAAAACCCCCGACTCAAAACCGCTAAAAAGTAAATAAATAATAATTATGTACTCCCTATTCGACCTTTTAATTTATGATATAATATTTATTTTAGTTAATAGTAGTTAGTAATGATACTTCCAAAGCGTCATCACGTCGGGGGTTTTGAGTCGGGGGTTTTTTAAATTTTAAATTTAAGTTTTTTCTTCTTTAGTTTGACAGCGACAACCATCGCTGTGACAACATGATGTGTCATTAACAAAAATAGTTTGGAGCAATTTACTGTTAGACTATCTAATATGTGTGGTCGATGGCATGCGTAATCTCTTAAACCTATAAAACTTCCCACATACATTTATAATATTAGAAAAGAACAACAAAAATATTTTCAAACGAAAAAAACAATAGAACAATACCACTACAAAGATTTTAAAATCCAATTGGATCAAACTTAATTGATGATTACAGCATTATTTGTAGATGAGCTAATTAGTGGTATTAACGATCCAATGACAAAGGTTGTATGTGCGAATCGTATTACGATATAATTAATAATTATACCTATTGATACATGCTTTGCGGTCTCACCTGGCATCGTTGGAAATGTTGGAATATAAAATTGATACGTGCAATTTGTATTGGACGAATAAAAAAATTATAAATTTGTAGGTAACATTGAATGGTTTATTGCTTTTTTATGAGCTAACTCATTAATATGGCAGCTAAAATTTTAATAGACAATAAATATTTTATGTCGACGACGCCGTGGTTAATGTTGTATTTGAAACAATTAGGAATGAAATAGTTTACAAATACCTAATTGACTTTAAAAATCTGGTTTTAGAGAAAAACATTCTACTATAGATCAAATCCACAGGATAACGAGCGTTATAGAAAAATCTTTGGAAGAAAAGAAAGTGTGCTCGACTATATTTTTAGACGTTGCGCAGGCTTTCGATAAAGTTTGGCATAAAGGTTTAATATACAAACTCAATTCAATGTTGCCAAAACAGTTTACGACTATACTAGAGTCATATCTCTCAAATAGAATGTTTAGAATCAGACAAGAAGATGTTTTCTCTGATCTAAGGGAAATAAAAGCTGGAGTACCGCAAGGTAGTGTTTTAGGTTCTGTACTTACTATACACCTGTGATTTTCCAGAATTAGAAAATAATACAATTGCCACTTTTGCGGATGACACTGCTATAATGTCTGTCGGAAATTCACATGAAGAGGCAGTTAGTAAAATCCAAGTTGCTGTAACAAAAGTTCATAAGTGGGCTCAAAAATGGCGAATCAAACTAAATGAATCAAAATCTGTCCACATTGACTTTACAAACAAAAACCCGCACTACCATCCAGTGTATTTAGATAGCCAACCAATACCGTATTCTAATACGGCCAAATATCTGGGTATGACCCTAGATGCGAAACTACGCTGGAAAGCTCACGTCAAGAAGAAAAGACAAGAGCTAGAAATACGCTATAGAGACATGTATTGGCTGCTCGGCAGAAAATCCAGCCTGTCAACACACAATAAACTATTATTATACAAACAAGTTCTCATGCCAGTGTGGATGTAAGGCGCACAGCTTTGGGGCTGTACCAAACATAGTAATAGACAAATTATTCAACGATTCCAAAATAAAGTACTTAGGGGCATTGTAAGCGCACCTTGGTACTTCACAAATGACAATCTCCATCGGGATCTTAAAATGGAGTTCGTAGATAAAGTGGTTCAAAAGTGTGCAGAAGCTCATGAACAAAGACTTTGACATCATGTGAATCCCGAGGCAACCCAGCTTCTCGATAACACAGACCTAGTGAGAAGGCTCAAAAGAACTAAACCCTTTGAGTTAGTGTAGTGTAGTGAAAACCATACTAGTGATAGTGCAATAACATTTAACACATGAACAAAGTGTTTCAATTAATAGACACTAAGATAAGTCGATGGACAATATTCTTAGACAATACGTTTTATAAGTTTAGGTCAAAATTAAATTACTAATTAGCCAATCGCTAGATTGTAATATTCTTTTAAGTAGGAATTATACATTCATACTTAAACAAAAAAAAAAAAAAACTTTAAAAATTTAATGACTTTTTTGCCCAGAGCTTATTTGTTTTTTCACCGCTCTAGTTCAGATTATCGATTATGAAGCTTGCACGAAGACTTGAATTGCAAACTAATATTTAAGTTTGGCTAACATTCAATGAATTTTAATTTGGTTTTCAACATCACATTACGCAGATGATGTTACACAGAGCCAGTAGATTAAATATAAAGTGTAATTTTTGAAAATACTACACAATCTTTTTTTAAATATCCACATTGGATATAAAAAATGATTTAATAGACAGCCGGTAACATCGGATTTATTTCAAAACTTGTTATGAATATACTTGATATGAGGGGTTATTTTCAAGTGAAAATTGTCTACGAAATATTAAGAAGTGTAAGATACAGGATTTGATCCAATATACTTATATGCCATTTTTAAGGTTCCGTAGTAAACTACAAGGAACCCTTCTAGTTTCGCCATGTCCGTCTACCCCATGTTGTGTTTTATTGTTAGATAGGTCTCTTCAAAATATTGAAGGTGTGGTATGGAAAGATCATTTTTCGATACAATGATCCGTTTTGGAATAATTATTTACATTTATCGTGTCAATTTTCGTTTTACACGGTGGTCCCCCCCCCCCCCCCCCCCGTATATCTCCGAAAGTGTTATGTTTAAAAATAAAAACATGGTAGTAGTCTATATGCTGAACCTTCAATGAAAACTATAACGGTTTAGTAGGCTCTACTAGTTATCGAGTATTAGGCGAAAATAAAATTTCTTTGATGACAACTTACAAATGTGATAAAATTTGATATTGGACTCAACACTGAAGGCAAGCAAAGCACAGCAAATACGGAACCCTAAATTGTGCGTGGCTGGCTGGACACGTACTTGCCCGGTTTTAAACGTGGGGGGGGGGGGGTGCATCGATATGCATTCGACCTCTCCTTGCCTATGACGATACTAGGAGAGGTCGAACACATTGTGGAATTAGCTATTTGAGTACATTCTATATAACATTACTTCATGAAACACCTTAGAAATGTAGATACTGTAAACAAAATGATATTTTCAATACATTTATTTGCAACCAAATTTCTTTTTTATTAGTTTCCAATAGGATTTTGTTCAATTAAAAGTTGTAAATTAAATTTACACGGCTTTTAGAGACTTCGGGCATTGTGCCTGAGAGAATGTAGCCAATTTGCACTTATTAGCTGTCGCAACCCCGAGGATTGAGGGGTGACTTGTTCATAAAGGGTAGATTGTTTAATAATTGTTTATTCGTAAATTCGTCTCCGTTTTTAGACATTTAGAGCTCTTTCACACTGGCGAAAAGCCTCTTAGAAATAATTGCGTTTATATTTTCTTTAATAAAAAAATATTTCATAGAGAACTTAAAAATAAGCACTTTAGAGAACTAAAGGTGACTCGGACACTTCTGGTGATCATGTATCAATTTCTACCAAGTAACGCAAATAAATTTGCAAAGGTCATTTCGTTCGAAATGTTGGTAGCTCATAGTATAATAATTTATTTTTTTATACCACACAGGTGGCAAACAAGCATACGGTCGGCCTGATGGTAAGCCGTCACCGTAGCCTAGAGACGTAAGCAATACCGGGGGTATCACTCACGCGTTGCCAACCCTCCCAACCCCCCCAAGTGGAGCTCTGGAGACCTTACTCACCGTAGGAACACAATATGGCCGAGACCAATGCTATTTGGCTACGATCTTGTGTAAAAACTTTATTTTATGAACATTTAATAATATTGGTACAATTTTTAATATTATGACGACTAAAGAAAAAGTCTGTTGACGCCTCGATTTTATTTAAAAAAAAAACTAAAAATTACAATTTCACTTGGGGTCCTGAGCAGACACGCTACTTTTAGCCTGTGGTGATAATTGCAGCGACCAAATAAGATAATACGTAATAAATAAAAAAAAAATTCAATGTTTAGATAGTTTCAATGTTTAGATGTGAAAAGATTTATATGAAACACATCATGGAATAAAAAACTATTTATTGGTCTCGTAAATTCTTAACTGAAATGTTTGTTTTTTATGAGTATGGATATCACATCATAGATGTTTAGTTAAGAAATGGTTATGGATGAAATATAAATTGATTAAGGAAAAGAGATAAATTTAAATAGACAACGTAAGCCTATTTATAGTTAGGCAATAAAAGAGATGAGCAGGGCCATAAATGTGATCCAAATTTCTAAATATCGCGTGAAGGGATTTACTCGATTTTTTCATTTATCAACAGTATTATTATTGTACTAAGTAATTACGAGTTTCATAACAATACACAATGCACCATTAAAAATACAACACAGTGAGAATTAACAATATTATAAAGTACAAAAGGCGGTCTTATTACAGAAGCAATCTCTTCCAGACAACCAATCAGGAGTGGAAAACAAAGATTACAGGGGGTATGTGGCGCCAATATAATACAAAAGATTCCAATAGCAAAATTACCTACACTTACATAGGTATATCTTCAAAATTACTCATCCAAAAGTTAGGTCCACAAGAGTGCATCTGCAGTACACTTAATGAACAATGCTTGTGTTATTAGCAGAAAACCCTTTTTCTTAGTAATCTACCTTGGGCGCCTCTTTCATAAGTTGACTGTACGGTGGTCTCGAAGATAGGAGGACCATTTTAGAAAAAATCGCTTGCACATCTTGTAAGCGGATTTTTTTGTCAGCTCAGTCCTTTTCTTTGTTACCAAACAGGGTTTTTGTTTATTAGAGCCACATGTGTCCACTAAGATGTTGGATGTTGCAATAAAAAATCATCCTGCTATCCTCGAGGCGACTGTACCTTGTGCGTCAAAGTTTAGTTAAAAGGGAGATAAACCATGATCTGTGACGTTGTTTAGCTCTCCGATGATTTATTTGTACGTAAATAATTTGCAACGCACGTAATATATAAGTTTTTAATGGAATTTCTGTATTTTCTATCGCATTTCTTCAGATTTAAAGCTTTCAATCATTAAAACAACTTCTACATAAGAAAGACACACTTCATTTAGGTACATCAAATTGACAAACAGATCTAAGTTTATTTGCGTTATCTAGTCAAATTTGTTTCTGTGTAAAAAAATGATTACGGTAAAGAATATTATGATTGATCAAGCTTTTATGGACCAGCGATTATTATAGACGAGAAACGGGAGATGATCTTTTAAGTACGTTTCAACTTTGAATATTAAACGCTGCTTAGAAAGTCCCCCATTTTTCCCTTTGAATGGCAGACATTTTTATCTTTTTAAGCACTGATATTGTGTTGTGGGATCAGATTATTTTATGGCGTCATGACATGGCATTAATTACGAATGTTATGTCCGTTTTCTTACACCGACCATTCCTAGTTATACCACAGAATAATAAATAGTACTACGTAGTTATACTCGTTATATTTAATCAGAGTTAGAGCCATCATAGACGGTCTGCTCAAGCAGTTCGCCATACATACATCGCACTGACCGCTCTTGCAGTCATGGTCAACAGCTTGAAACTTTGACCGCACGATTAAGCAAAAACAAGTGCTCGAGCGGTTCGAATACCTGTGTGTATGTAGAAGACTATAGTTCACTATGTAGATGCAATTGAACCAATACATCGTTATTGCTTCAAGCCGTGTATGTCGGGCCTTAGGGGATAGCTAGGTTAGTTTAGGGTTGGTAAAAACGGGTTTTAGTACATTAAATTTCCAACTAGTAAAATACTTGCAACTTCGTTTGCGTATACTCGCTTTCCCGTGGGAATTTTGAAATATCCTTTCTTAGTACACCCCTAGACGTAAGGAAGCTACATTCCAAATTTGGAATCTCTAGACCCAGCGGTTTTGGCTGTGCGTTGATATATAGTTAAATCAGTCAGGACTTCGAATTATATATATATAGATAGATAGTTAATTTACAAAAAAACAAATAAACTCAACGAGTCAAGGTAAAATGTGTTCGTAAAATATAACCCAACTAAAATAAAACTTAATAAAAATATCATAACGGAAAGCTTTTATGTTATTACGTTTACCAGGAATCATTTTTAATAATGAAACAACGCTTTTTTTCAACAAATACCAATTTGTTATGTTACCCGTTATAAGCCCAAGAAAAAAGCTTGCCACACATCATGTTCCGAGTTGATAAGACGCCCGAGGAGCCGCGTGTAATACATTTTTAGCCTTTTTTTTTTCCAGACTGTCAACATCATTAATGAATGGGATTCTTGATAACAACACGAATTTTTTTAACGGATCGCATGAGTTTCACAAATTTATTTTGGTTTAAAGTATTTGATACACCTGAAGGTTATTTATTAATAAAGAAAAAGAGTGATTTAAGTATATGAAAACCATAATAGTTATTGTGTTATTATAAATTCGCAAAAATAATATTATATTTATCCATTTCACACAACCTATAATTTTTGGTAAACTATTATAAAGTAGGTAGGTATGTAACAGTGTGTCCGATGGCAAATAACTACATCTTTAAATTAATTATAATAGTTATAACGCTAAGTAGTGCGCATTTTGTTTTCTAAATGTTATTTTTTAAATTTAAATGTTGGCCACAGGTTTTATGTTCTACCATTCCAAAAAACTGACATTATGTACCAGTGTAAATTTTAGAAGAACTCCGTTTTCATTATACAGGATGAAATTGTTAGATATTTCGGAAATACAAAAAATGATAAACATAACTCAACTAACAATAACTCTATTAAAAATGAATAAAGAATATTTTAATAAAAAATGTAAAAAATGAAAATCTAAAGAAAATTCTTTTACAAGTATGCAACTTTACTATAATAATACAATACGTATTTAAAACAGTATTGAATAGAGTTAGTGGTGTATATAGGCTTGCCAGGCGTCCGGCTTTAGCCGGACATGTTTGGCTTTTTGCGGTCGCGTCCGGCCAAATATGTACGTGTTTGGTCTGTCCGGATTTTGTCAGGCTTTTTGTCAGAGTGGCGATTCGTACGACGATGGGCGGACAAGCGTCCGAGCGGACAAGAGAGCAAACTGTTGGCGCGCGTAGGGTTGCCAGGCGCTCTGATAAAGCCGGACATAGTTAGGCTTTTTGATTGCGTGTCCGGCCAAAATAAACGGTGTTCGCCTTGTCCGGCTTTTCTTAGGCTTTTTATATTTCGCAAACCAGCGAGAGCCGAGCGAATTTAAGAAGAATTTAAAAATGTTGATAAATGTGTAACTAGAATTGAATTTTGACTGATGACTTTATTTGACTGAATAATAATAAAATACTTAGACCGATTTGGAATTCGATTTTATTTAGGTATATTCATTAGATTTTAACAAAATTTATTGATAATAATCAAAAAAGCTTGATTTTACATAAAAAATTTTTCGTCGTACTGAGACACAAAATCCTCAATAATGTCCGGCCTTTTTACCCAAATGTCCGGCCAAACTGCCGGCTCTGTCCGGCTATTAGGTTTGGCGATCTGGCAACCCTAGGTGTATAGGATATAGTTGACATCCCTACCTAGACAATGCAGGGAGATGAAAGGACGCCGCTAACGGCTTTCATACTGCCTAAAGCTAGCTACAAATGTAACATTACAGAACTAAGCTAAATTGCTTTGTGAAATGGTTCGAGTAATGAAATAGACGCTTGGACATACAGAATATAGTTTAAAAATATTGCGTTTATATTGCGAACTTTTACTTATTTCAATAAAAATAGCAATTCTCGTTTTTGTAAGAAATGCATTTTTCTCCTATAAACATTTTTTTAATTTTTATTAAGTATTTTTTTTTTCTAATTTATATGATGATCATTCAGTAGATATATCATCATTATAGTCGAGAATTGCTTTCATATGTAAATGCAATGAAAGATTAAGCTGCAATTTGATAAAAACAAAAGATTTTTTTTATGTCGCGGGTCATACGAAACGAACTACCTTAAGCAAGGGTTCAATCTGTTTGTGAACCAGACACCCACAAACCCGTCACAAATACATAAATATTCTACTCATAATTGTAAATACTTAATATGATGTCTACATAGAAATTACACACAATTGTAAAAATTATTACCATAGTTATTATTATAACTCAGTCAGTATAACTAACTAGGGTTCTAATAACGGGTAAATTAATTATACAATTCACGAAGAAGAGTAATTAGAGCGCATGAAATCAACTTTGTCGACAGTCGTTGCCCACTACGAAACAATATGTGAACTAAATCGCTTTGTTGTTTGAATGTTTTGAATGTTTCGAAGTTTCCAAATGAAACTATGAAGACAAACTGTAGAATAGAAAACAATGACTAAAATGTATGTTGATATTATTAAAGCCCCAGTGGGTTTGCACTTTGACCTAGGGTGACACGAAAGTCGAACGGGAGAGAAGACGACCTGGTAAAACCGGGTTTAGAACACCCGGGCATTAGTAATTCCCTCAGGGAATCCATGAGCTTTCCTCAACATATCAACCCATAATCATCCCATTGCATACTGGTCTCCCTTCAATTGAAGGGCATTAGAGCATGCTATGCAACGCTCCTCTAATGCGGATTGGTAAAAGTCAGTGATTTTATGCCGCCTGAAGCCTATCGACTTGGCATCTAACGACAATAGCTGGGACCGACGCGACGGTCTAAGCTAGAGATAACGATGGTCAAATAATAAAAAAAAATAGCTGTAGACCATATGTCTTTCTTTTTAAAATGATTTTGTTCAACTGGCTGAATGTCCAATGAAATTAAAAAAAGTGATATATGTAGAAATAAGTATAACACTGTGAGGAACTCCCTGAATAGTTATTAATATTTCAGGCACGTTCATTTGAACTGACACTAAAATACTGTTCGTTGTAATTGGTAGCCAGTTAACCAATGAAAAGATAAATTAACTGCCATTGGTTAAGGTCTGCTTGTAAAAAAACAACAGACATCAGGCAATTATACTACGCAAAACAAAATAAGGGATAAAAACGATAAAATATTTTTTGGTGGATTTGAATCAATTTCACACTAAAAACAAACATAATGTTATTGTAAACACGTTGTAGATGCAAAATTAAAATTGTGGTTATTTATAGTGCCCTTACTTTGTTTTGTCTAGTATTATTTTAATTTTAATGGGTTATTAATTATTGAGTGATTTTCGATACATGATCATCACGGTTAAGTAGACTTCTAGTTGGCAGTTGCCAAGTTTAGAAGACGAACTTATAAAATTAGGACTTGTATTTAAAATGTGCAGTCTGAAATAAATATTTTCATTTCATTTCATTTCAAAATACAATTTCTATTATGAAAATGTACAAACGTATAGACGTTTTAAAGACATGAAAAGGGGAGACCAAAATACCTAGCATACATTTACACCAATTAACCAAAAGTAATAAAAAGATAATGTTTCCAAACTACAGTTGAATTAATTTAGCTTATTTCGGGAAGCATACAACTAGGTCATAAAATGTTGTAATAGCCTATTACTGTCCCATTAATATACGCAGCCAGGAAACTGCGTTTGTAAAGAGAAACCTCCAGAAAGCTAATCTTGCTCACGTGAATTCAGTACAAGTATATTGTTTTTCAGTTCAAGTTCTTGAGGCTGTATTTTTTATGTCATACCGTAGACAAACAAGCAAGCGGGCCACCGGTGCATGCGTGTCCTGCTACAAGGAAGGCAATAGGGAAGGAATGGATCACTAATAGGAGAAACGAAAAGAGTTGAGATTTACGTCGGTATTCTGTGTGAGACGGTACTTTCCCGGTCGAGCTGGCTCATTTCATAAATGTTCGACCACTCCAAAATGTATACCTGACTATGTTATTTTTGTTAACATTTGATTAAATATAGGTAGTAAAATGAAAGATATTTCATATGTCATTTAATAAACCGGATTTCCAATTGAAAAGATATGAAAGCACAAGCTACTCATTTTTTTGTTTTAAATGTATTTGTAGATTTATAAATATGTCGATAAAATAAAATATGGTTTGTTGTGGAGTTATTTAGTGTAAAACTTTTTGTCGTTTAATATTTTATACTAGAAAATATGACAATTTCTCACTGTACTTTCCTGATGTTTGCATCCAAAGTAAAGCTCGGAAAAATGCACAGCACAGTTTTTGTTATCCTCCTAGCCATATTCGGCTTATGTGGCTTTGGACTCATGCAATATAATACAGAAGTATACTGTCATATACATAGAGTTCTAATCTGCCAAATGGACTAACCGGGGGGATTAATATAGATCAGGGATTGCGAACCCCTTCTAATGAAAATGCCGTCAAATATTTTATTTTCTTTGAACAGATTTCACAATATTGTTAACACAGACTAATTTGCTGTTTCAAGAATTTTATGCTGTGTCTGGCATGGCCAATGGTTCATCATGAATCACTTTTTTATTTTATTTTTTAACTCATATAATTTTTTCTCATTACACAACAAGGATGCAATTTATAAATTGTTATCGTTGTGTAACATGCTGGTACCTAAAGTAAGCTTGATAAGTCTGTATACTAAATCAACATCACTAAGCAACATAAGTGTATGCTTATTCTTAAATACACTCGAGATACAAGTAATATAGAATTCGCAAGTGCTGCTAAAGCTTGCAAGTAGTGTTCGTAAAAGTTTACGACTGTTCATAATTTGATTCGTTCCCGTCGTCGCGTCACAGGAATGTAATCATGGCTGTCGTTTTATGACGCCTGCTTGTCTTTAGGTCGTCTATTTAGGACACATGGTACGTACTTAATTGCTCTACGTGTAAGAATGTATGATAATAGAACATCTTTTTTCTTTTCAATAATGTTGTATTTGAAAAAATGTGCAGATACATATTAGTATAAAAGTGATTTGAGAATGGCACACTAAAACTTTGCTAATTCGCTAATTTATGGTATTTTTGAAGACTTTGAGCCGTCAAAATACAATTTAAATGCGGTTTCCACTAATGCATTGCGGTATTCTCTACTAAACATTTAGTAAAAAAAAAATTATCAATCTAAAGGGTCAAAGAAGGGAGACTGGCGCGCCTTACCGAAAATTCACGCGGACAAAGTCGCGGGTACAGCTAGTAAATACTATTTTTCTTATACTTTTCATGTACTACATTCACGGAGAAAATTTTGTCGCGTATCATAAATAAGTGACACGTGACACATTCAGTCTCGTATGAACACAGCTACATTTTAATTAAGGTAAGTAGAACACGTGAAATGTACATTTCTAGACGTCTAAAGACACGAGGTCGTGTTTTGAAGGCGTTACGTGAATTTAAGTTGCAAAGCATTTTTTATATATTTCCCCTGCGTATTTCGTAAACAATTAGGTAGAGTCGATTCTTAGTTTTAAATCTATTATGCGGACAATTTGCAATAAAATAATTAAAGTTTATAAAAAAGTTTTTTTTAAAAGTAGATCTACAGGAAATACATTTGGACGTCATTATGTTATGCAAATAAACATTTTGAATTTGAATTATATTTTACCCTGTCTACCACGTGGAATTTTTCATCCTAGCCATTTAGGACGTTCCCTAACCACAGAGGACGTTTCCTCAAGAAACTTATTGTGACAACAACAGCTTTTGTGGTTCCCACCACAACATTATACTAAGAGGTCATTTTGATGTAGGCGCAAATGAAGTCCATTTAGTTATAAGCTATTGTTCAACTTTATATCAGTACTGATTTTTTATTTTCTTTTTTCCTTATTTTACAAACCATTATTGATGCCATTCCGCATTTTGTTTATTGTCTTTATTATGATTACTTTTTTAATTTTGTATTTTTTTCAGGTATGTATTAAAAAGATTGAAAGAGAAGAAAAAAAAATGGAATGACAAAAAAAGACCTTAACTTTTCCTACGCCATTTCTTTCCCCAGTGTCATTTTGCTTTGTTTCCGAAATGGTGGTAGTTTATAGAGTAGCTAATTTATTTAATATGGATTCATTGTAAGTGACGTGTCTAAGTGCCCGCGACGGGTCTACAGAATAAAGTATTTTTTGATTTGATTTGATTTGTATTCTTAATTGTTGTTATAGTGGTTTCGGTTCAACTAACCATTCTATTTTTGAAAAATGTTTGAAAGAAATTAATGTTTTGTTTGTTTTTTGACAATAAACTTTTTTCTAACTTTCTTCTTTCTTATTATTGAAAATTCCAATGAGAAGGGAATCAAATTGAACAGCGCGGGAGAAGCAGCACGCGTTTGCTAGTATGAGTTATAAAATTAATAAAGTGTTCAAAGTTTGATGTTATATAAAGTTAATATTATTACTGTGAGCAATTTAATAAATAGCTATATTAATATGGGTCACTAACAAGGTTAAAACCCGTATTTAATAATGAAGTTTTGCTGCCTGCCACAACATCAACAGGGTTTTCAGAAGTGCAATTTGTAAAGGCGGGTGGGTCCCACTATCGGCACTGACAGGCTGGCGTTACCAAGAGTATGGCCGAGGCAACCGCTTGATTTTTGAAATTTCTGTTCTTGGTAAAAAATAATAATGTATTTCAACAATGCTTTCTGGGCAGATCCTAAGAAATAATAAAACCTATCGTTTGGTTTAACTTAAATAAGAGGAATCTTCATATTGATGTCTATTTAAGTAATGATTTTCGTGTCATAGTGTCATCTTTATGATTTTTTTATCGAGTGAACTTTTAGCATTCATAATCTTGTGTTTACCATTCACTAGACCATATGTCCTAGTTTGGAAGGATATTTTTTTTTGCTCAAAATTTCTTATCTGAAGATTTACGATAGTGCCATAAAGCTGAAATTAGGTACAAGAGCGCCTTATATGATGAGTTTGCCGTTAGCTCGCATACTAACATAAGAGTCTATCTTCTGTAATGGCTACAGACAATTTAATTAGGTAAGTGGAACATGAACCGAGCGAGATGTAGCATTAGGAAACCTCAGTCTAGTTGCACGTATAGCATCACGACTTTAATTCCCGAGAGGATAAGGCATGTATAAACAACTCGGAAATAAAACATATTGCACACTCATATGTTCAATAAATTATTTCCACTGTGGTTATTGTGCTTTTCTCTCCGTAATTATTTATTTCTGTATGACATGATAAAGTGTCTGTGAAAACCATTATATGGTGAAAACCCACTCTCCAAATAAATGTTTTCAATCTTTTGAACCTTTGAATCATAACATACTGTTAAAAAAAAACTATATATTTATAAATGACAAAAAAGGCCGTAACTGGTTTTCTTTCGCCATTTCTTTTACCAGTGGTCATTTTGCTTTTGTTTCCGAAATGGTAGTAGTATATAGAGTAGATTAATTTAGACAAATAATTTATTACAACTGTATACTTTGACAAGAGAGCGTGTTTGTGAAAACCTATTCTTTGAATAAAAATTTTGAATTTGTAATAATAGCGTGTTGCACAAAAAAAGTTAATGAATCATTTAGTCTTAAGCTATTCCATTATAGGGTTGTTAGTTTGTTACACATGTTCTCTGCGGTCTAGCTCCGAGACACATAATACTAGAAAGCTATAATGTTACATGTTTAAAACATAGTGATAGAACAAAATCTAGTTTTTTGATGATGATAGTGATTACACTTATAGAATTAATTTTTTTTCGCGCCTACCCCTTAATTTCTCGTGTCATCAGATAGTTCTCTTACTTAAATCTTGAATGCTTCCAAAAAAAAGTTGCAATAAACACGGAAATACCAGGACAACATGGGCACTATTAATTAGTAAAACACAAGAGGTTCGTCTCTGATACCTGAAATTGGGCCTTGAATACAAAATATTTATATTAAGAAGACCTTCTTCCACTTCTTCTCAAGTCAATGAATATTCTCAATAACGTAATTCACTATAGACATATGGAGGCTCTCGTGAGTACGTCAGAAATAGCCTGGATGTATTGATCTTTGTCCCAAGGATTTCACTTCAAAGGAACTGTCATGCCACTAAGATCACTATTTCAGGTTCGTTTCAAATAATCCGAAGTCGTATGAGGATATGTTTTTATTTACCAATGTCATTTCTATATTAATTTGTATTTGTGTCGACAAGTTCGACTTCATGATCTCCATTATGATGTTAATTGTAGGTTAGCTACAATCACTCAGTATACCTGACTGTTAGGTCAGTAGTTGTTGACTACAGATGCATTAAATTGGCTGAACAACTGTCATCAATCGACAACAGTTGGTTCTTACTAATATTATAAAAAATTAACTAAATTTTGATTTATTACGTTATACGTGTGGATTTGTTTAAATGAAAATATATAGCTAGGCATATGACGTTGAAAATAAATAAATACTAGACAGAATATACTTAAGGCTACGTCAAGACCTAAGTATTTCCATTTTGATGAAGGTACAGACTGTACCTGGGACAATCATCCACCCACGAACCGAATATTGAGTAGGACAATCGACTTTTGTTAACATTTGACACCACATTTCATGGAAATGCCAGAGAAAATACTCTCACATTTTTGCTAACGTACGCTGTATGTTAATGTGGAAGACGCGTGATCGATCTTACAAAACAAAAATGCTTATTATCGGAATCGGAAAAGAATTGTTCGCAACTTTGCTAACTTGATGTTTTATGTACAAACGATAACAAAATTTTTCTGGAATTCACAAGGTATACCTGCCAATTGTCACTACACGAACTTCTTCCAAATGATTTTCCCTGATTGCCAATATTTGCCTTAATTTGCTTGGGATAATTGTCATCTGATTTACATATTGCAAATTAGATACAGCTTAATCCGTTGAGTGAACATCGGCTTCAAAATTCAGTTTCAATATTTAACACGAATAAACAATTGCAAGTGAAATAAAAACTTGTAAAAAACAAAACAAAAGACTGGAAACTATTCATGCCGTTTGGCGTATTGACATGGAACTCAGAAAACAAAGCGAGTACTTCAAGTCGTTTTGTCACTATCCAAGACTACTGTATATTGAAATACTAATTAGCTACGCTAATAAGAATTCAAAAAGTAACCTTTGTTCATGTAAATTAGTTGGGGGTACGCCTCCGTTCTCCGGACAAAGTTGGATGAGTTCGAAGAAAAGCCTGATTATAAGGAATTATGTCTCCGTTAAATTAGTTAGGCCTATCCAGAGGAAACTGATGAGAATGAGTAAATTAGTTCTAAGTGTTATACACTTTTGTGTAATTTCACAGATTACTGAATAGCACGGCAATGTTCTGATTTCCGTACGCTAACCCACGATGATGGAACTAATATGCTGTATATCCTGTACTCATACCCTACTAAGCTATGGAAAGTATGTAATGATTATATTTCGGAAATTAGATGTCACAAATGAAGTCCACAAGAGTTTAAACCATAAAAATAACGCCCTAAGCCGTTCCGACCTCGACAGCTGGGACCGCATCGTACCGCAGAGGTTTTATAATTTTTAAGCCATGGTGCTTCACGCCCTGACTCTTTGGAGAGTCAGCTTCACGTCACATTCCACAAGAGAATCACTGTATAATATGACTAGGATAAAAATAAGCATCACAAATAAGAAAGTTTCGGATTAAAGAAAATTAAGAGGGAGGCAAAAAGGAATGAGTAATAAAAGACGAAATGTAATTCGGCTTTCGTGCCTCGGTTTGCTCGGTAAATACAGGAGCTGAAAGGGATTAATTTTATGCAAACGCCTAATAATTTCCTGACAAATACTTTAGGATGAACATAGACATAAAACCAAATTAGACTACGCAAATACTGCCATCTCTGAGAAGACTAAACGCGTCACTTTTTTCTAGTGACTACTGCTAATATTATAGCATGGGAGTCGGGCTGTGTTTATACGGAATTAGTCCTTCGAGTCTTTTGTTTGTTGTCGAGTGACTGAGAATTGAATAAATGAACAGCGCTAAAGACAACCTTCAGTCTACTGACAAGAAAATGTAATAACTTTGCTTAGTCTTAATACACACACTTCTACCAGTCAAATAAACTGATGTTCTTATGACAGTTCTAATATGCATTTGACGTATCTTATTTGACAAATATCCTATTCGGCAGTTTATAAACAAGTTGTCAAACCGACACTTGTTTAAATTTATATCTGCGACTAGTAGATACTGGCTAATTCATCGTTCACAGTATTTTAAGTAGATTAAGTTTTCCAGATTGATTAAAATCGTCGCGGTGGCCCGCTAAAATGCCGACCGAAATTCTAATTATGTTTAGAGCTTAATTGGAAGGGTTATCAGCAATTATGATGATTGGGTTTTCGTTAATTCTTAATCAAGTTTTGTACAATTTTCATAATCTTTATTACTGTTATTTATTTATTTTTATTTATTTAACTTTATTGACCACAATACATAAGTACTGATACAATAGGCGGACTTAATGCTAAATTGCATTCTCTGTGTTTATTGTATCTCTTTGTTTTCAATAATCGCGTTAACCTGTTGATACTCAATGATTTTCTATTTATTTTCATTTATAAAAAAACACTTCTGGTGAAATCAATAGGGATTATATTTTATTTTTTTACTATTCGTAATGGACTTTCGCAAACGCAAAGTAATAAATGCTGTTTGTTTTATATTAGTTATCATTCGAGAAAATGTAAAAGATAATTTTCTGTTCATATATCCGGGACAAAGACGTACAGGTCGTACGCCTTTAGACTAGAGTGAGTGTGAACAGACGCGATTTGGTTCTCCTATTATCTTGATCCACGGAAACATAAACAAACACGTTGTTCTATAAACAAGCACCGAGTGGGTGCCATAGAATAGATAAACAAAAGGTCGTTAAACATACGGAAAATTTTCAGTACACACTTTATAAAAATACATACATAAACATGCAGTGTATGAGTCGCGATAATAGCAAAAACTGCCAAAGTTATAAAATATCTGTACAAATTGATAAAATATAACAATAGCATGGAAACTCAACTTTCCGAATTCTGAAACTTTTGAAACGTTATCCTAGTTATTAATTTGAAACATTTGCTATTATCCGATACAGCTAAAGCATTGGTGAACACTTATTGCAAATTAATTCCGATAGATTGATGTTTGCAAGTGTAACAGTGCACCGTACAATAAGTATCCACCTGGAGGTCAGAAGCTGGGGGGGGAGTAGGGAGGCTGTATTGCGCAGGGCGAGGTTGGGGGGGGAGTGCGGATGGTGTGGCTGTGTGAGCGTGTCGCGTACCGGCGGTGCGTGGTGTGGGTGCGCAGCGCGGCGTGCGCTCAGCTCGGCGGTCGAACAAGCACTGGGCGGGCCGAGGCGACGCAGCCTCCGAACCCGGTCGCGCCCAATTCTCACGTATAACTTCTGCATACTCTGACCGCGCGCCTGCCGCCCAAGCAAGCAACATGTGGCCGCATACAAAAGATGCACTACTAACGTTATTGTCGGGATTTATGACGACGTTATACGCGTCTCGCAAGATAATGCGGTGGGTAGAGATTATGAACGTTATTCACTACCTCATTTTGTGTGGTTATATAATTTTTTATAGAATAAGAATATAATTTTATATGATATTATTTAACGAAGCCTGGTATTTCACGGAAGTATGTACTTTTGGCTTTTGCGGACTACCTGATTGATATCATTGTGTCCATCTAACATTTTTATTATGCAATAAAAAATATATATATTATTGATATTTTCTCTCACTTAAACAAGAACTGACATAATAAAATCACGTACAATTTATCGAAGTAATTAGTAACATAATATTGTCAGAAATGTTGTTTAGGCGTATAAGTATTTAGTTTGAGGCTTTCACGTGCATATTTAGTTGAACAACAAGGAATGGAGCAGCGTGACGGCCCGTAAATCTGCTTACGACACATACTAAAATTGATTAATACATTTACCTAAACTTAACACGGTTTCGGTAACGTTATTATTGTATGTTGTAGGTAAGATTTATATAAGTGTGGTTTAAGTTTGTATAATTCTTTGCGTGATCACGAAGCGTAGTTACGCGCGCGTGATTTCGTTAGAGGTAGTAGTGTCGCGAGACAGTCGATACCGCCCTCGCTACAAAGTGCTACGATTTACAGTTCTACGTAAATATTTTAAGTGCTACGAAGTACATTTTCCATTTAGATTCCGTTCTATGCTACGAACATTCGAAGGTTGCGTTTGCTACGATCTCGTAGACTTCGTAGACGTCTACGACAGTAGTCAACTACTTATACTATCTGCCTTTCTGCATTCTGGGTTTCGATCTTGGTAGCGACGTAAAAGCTCTTTTGTAATTATTGCTAAAACACTGAATTTGTCCTCAATTTTTTTCTATCCCTCATTACATATCCTACATTTTATTCAAATTTATTGAGGTGTTTCTGTATTGTATATCTAAACTTTTACAGAAATATCTGTATTTACACCTGTGCTTAAATAATTTAAAATAAAATCATTTTAATAAAGACATACCTAGGCTAGAAGTAATTAAAACTATCAGTTTAGTACTTCAATGACTTGAGTTAGACAAATCCTTTTTATTATTATTTATGTGTTAACTGTTAAGTATTTCTATACAATATATGATTACAGTATTACTTAATATTTGGTGAAGATACACTATATATTCAATATTCTCCAGTTTCAGAGGCTGTACGTGATCTGAAACTAGCGACTTCATTATACCGAGAGTGGACCCAAATTTCAATTGGTATATCTAAGTTATTATATTAAGGATTCAGTCAAATTATTCTGTACTTTTGAAGTGCTAGACATTAATTTGATAAGCACATTTTGTACTTAAAATTTTAGACAAGAAAGAAATAATATCACTTTAAAATTAAACACAATCAATGTGGTTTTGCTTGCATACGAGTAGTTAGATGGTTTTTTCTACAGTACTGAAACAAAGCAAAAATCTCCTAGTGGTTCCGTGAAAATGTGACGGGGTAAGTGTGTCAACGAACGTCAACGCATGTCGCGTCCCACACCCAGACTCGTCCCATTCTCGACGGTATGACGGACATTCCGTATGGTCTCTTATCATCGTACTCATAGTATAGATAAGATAATAATGTTTACACCACACCTGCGCGGGTACTCTTTCTTTCTTCAAAAGTAGCGAGAAAGTACGCGATTCCTTCCCTAGAATATGCGGGAAGAAAAATATATAAAAATCAATAACCGCATTCCGTAGGAGGAAAGAAAAAATGTATGTAATGTCATTATTGCCCGCCTGGCGTTTTATCTATGAATTTTTGGGTGACGTCAGTCCGTCATATTACAGAAACAAGTGAATATCGCGTCTGCGTCGTATTTTTTCGATTATATCGATGTTGCGTTTGGCAAGACTGAATGATCACGCAAGTTAAGCAAGGCCATAGTTGCCAGTCAATAATTTGATGGGTTTAAAAAAGTCCTCTCTCCTCTTTTCTCTCGCCTCACCCTCCTTGCCTTGCAGGTGTAGTATAAAGTATTATGTAACCCTCGGGAATAAAGTGCGATTTCCACCTCGGGAGTAGCGGAGGGCTCAAACTACTTCCTCGTGGGAAAACGGTCACTTTCTTCCCTTGGTGTACAATGTACTATTTTTTATACAATGTTTCAAATTGATTTCTTTTTCCTAAAAATATCGCCAGAATACTAGTCGCAAAAAAATTCTAGAATCGTGAAAGTGACAGACATAATTATATATGTACATAAGCGACGATAACACAACGTAACAATTTTCTATTGTTGGAATAAAGCGAAGTGTCACTTTATATTACGTAGTAGCGACAAGTTGTGATTATTTTTGCACCTGCCGCTCGTCCCAAGCCTATCTATTAATCGTAAAAGTATTGTATATTTATCAATAAAATAACTCTTCATCATTCTGGTGTTATCATTTTTTCCAGTCTATTAGGATTTAACGAAGCTATAAAACTTTAAACATTTAGTGAAGATGCACATTTTTAGATGTAGCTACTGTCGACAAAACTTGCAGGACCTAATCAAATATTTAGAATATTTTTCAGTTTTTCAGTTGTTCAGTTTTTCATCTCATCTCATGTAGAACTTTAGCTCCAACCAAAAACACTACTCTATTAAGACCTCCTGAGTTATTCTTGATCACACTAGCGTTAAATACTTATATGAAGTCATATAATCCTTTAGAAACTTTATATTATACTTTACAAGTTTTTTGGTTAGCGTAAAATAATGCTACTGTGGTCAGTCAAGACTTAATTCTAAATCAGAATTTTAATAATTATTTGAATTAGAAATTTATAAAAAAGTATCAGAATTTTCTCCATTTAAATAACATACTCCGTATAGATACAATTTAGTATTAGAAATGAATAAAGATAAAAAAAATACAGAGAGAACAGAAAAGAAAAATGGCAGTTTAAATAAATTAAAACACAATCGTGTGACATATGAGCAACATCAGAGAGGCAGTATGTATCACGTTATTGTATTCATGTATGCTTTAAAAGCAAATTGAACATTCCCTTGACCTAGTTGACAGTGTGACCTCGGCACAAAATGCTGGAGGCTTCACGGGCACAGCCAATATAAGATTTGACGGAGTTACTTCCCATCTACATTCAGTCTTGCGAAATTTTCATGACAAATAAACCTACGAAAAGATATTTACCGCTTATGCACGAATACTTTATAGATAGAATTAGGTTTGGTTTCAGTTACACCCTAAACCTTCTCTAGTACATCTTGTTTTTCGACTATATTTCTGATAGTGTCGGTCACTGAAGGGGGACAAAACAAAAGAGAATCACTAGTTCTGTTTTACTTTACACAATAAACCTATTTTCCGAAAAAAATTACCGCCGAAAAGGACTACGTTACTCAATATGTTTATGTTTAATCAATATTAACTTTTAATTATGTTACTAATTGTAGGTTGCATTGTATAATTTTTTAGGTTCTTATCCGGGGTTGATTGCCAGAGTAGTGTAATTAGCGTACGAACATGGATGGCGAATGGATCGCGGGTTCGATTTTTCCATAACAATTTTGTTATTAGTGTATTATCTCGTTGTCACAGTAACACAGTAATTAATAATTACATCACATTACAAAATTAGGGAAACTTAACAATTTAAATGATCACAATAACATATCAATTCAATCAAATGCCTGTGACTGAATATCATAGACATTAATTCAGAAAAATAATAAAATCACGAAACAAAGATAAAAGTTCAGTACAATACCTGTTGCGCTGTTTCAATAGAGCTGTCTCACGTCATAACGTTCCAATGATGGCGTTTCTTACAATTCAAAGACGGGATTTCACGACTAAATTCACACTTAAATGCACGCAAACGTATAATGACTGTTGTTTATTTGTTACTAGCATGATTTCTTAACGAACATTTAACTTCTGAATAAGGACCGGTTTCCAACAAAGTGGAGAGTCTTCTCTCCTAAAATTAGACATCTCTGTCAAATTTTTCTATACAATCTTGTGCCGCACGCGGGCAAGCGGGCGCGGCCGATCGGAGATGTGTGTAGCCGGGCGGCGCACGGCGCATATCCTCTCGCCTCCGCTTCGGTAAAATGAATAAATTGTTTTGAAGTTTTTAAGAAAGTAAACATCGCCTAATCCAAGTTTTTGTTCTTTCTGGCAACTCTGCTGTGGCGCGATCTGGTGCTTTTATTCTTTGTATGCGCTACAGCTTGTCATTAATAATTACCTACTTGCACTTTTCAATAAACCGTTTTAATTTCTTTAAAAGTCGTATAATTTTCTACAATAATGACTAGCTTACTCGAGAATAAAAGCGTTATTTTAATGTCAATTCTGTATTTCACATTAAAATTAATATCAAATCTTAATTCGTACTCTTGAACCTTTTAGGTCAGCGTACAATCTGATTTCATTTAGTTAACGGTATTATTCTGTTAAGAATATCTAATATTGTCCGGTGCAATAGTGGAAGTTCCGCAGTCAGACTCACTATTAGTCCATAAATTGTGTTTGCCGATTGTGAGGAATTGTTTTCAAGAGTAACCCAGAAGATCGATCTTTCACCTTTTCTTTTTAGTGGACGTTTTTCTAATATTTGATAGCTTGTAAGTATGTAGTTATTTATAGGATTCATAATCTTTACACTTTGACGAGAGAAAGTGCACGTTAAGATCTAGGGGGCAACCATTAAAGTGTCCATCTAAAACAACGAAACATGTTACTACATGTCAAAATAAATAAAATAAATATATAGGGACAATTCATACATATGATTGAGCTAGCCCCAAAGTAAGTTCGAAACTTGTGTTATGGGATACTAACTCAACGATATTATATTTTATAACAAATACCTATATAGATAAACATCCAAGACCCGAGGCCAATCAGAAAAAGTTCGTTTTTCATCATGACCCGACCAAGGATCGAACGCGGGACCTCCCAAAAAAAAAAAAAAATTACTAGTTAGAATAAGGTTCAAAACTGGTTAGAATTCAACGAAACGTGCGTCGGTCTGTATTTTCAGAATTTCGTCTCATGGTCTCATAAAATAGATTTATTTCAATAAATTTATGTAAGTTTATGTAACGTGTAAAAAGGTTCTGAGATTGACATATCATTATAATACGGCGAATTCAAAGCATACACTTTACCAATTTTATTTTCCACCCAGACATCTGAATTTTCGAACGAAACGTCGCTATAGAGAGTAAAAAAAATGCTTTTTCGTGTATCACTTGTTGCTACACTGAAATAAATGGAATGTTACGAGTATTACGAGTTTGGAATTTTATTATGATGTATATTTCGTGTGAATCCCGATGTGAATTCTTACAGGGTGTATTGAATTATTTATATTTTACTAATGGCTGAAAACGTGGCTGAATACATAGCTGACATATCTACTGGATTTCTAACAGTACACAAATCATTTCAATAATACTCCGTCTAAAGTATATCTAATTAAAGAGTTCCAAGACAGCAGTAGTTACGCCCAAGGGACGTCAACTTGTACTGCTTATTGTCTTATTATTTTATTGCTTACTACTTTGGTCGTTGTTGGCTTTACAGGAAACATGTGAATGTGAAAAACAGGAAAAAAGTGAATCAGCTAAACATATAATGACCTAGAATGATATAAGAGAAGTATACGTGTACCTACGTAACCTGTTTTCCAGTAGAAATCGTCCCGATAGAAAGTTCTCGTTTGGTTCCGTTGTTACTAATGAGATCACGCTCGTTCATCTGCTAATTGAAAGCAAATATACGTTAAACCATTGCAGACCGAATCAATAGGAGATAGGTGGGATATAATGTGTCATGATAATTATGTGGTTGAGTAGAATTTCCATGTTATCTTAACATGTAGATCATGATGCTTCACGGGACTGCAATTTTACGGTTAAAGAAATTTATTCTCATAAAAGAATCTACAAAAATTCACTTACAATGAGAATTTAAAACTTTTAAATGTAATGGACGCGTACAATAGGTCGGTAGATGAAAAATAGATAATATTGGTATTTGTATCATTCTGTCTGTACTTATATCAAATATTTCTATGAAGTTGTCGTGATAATATCTGCCTCTATTCCAAAAGCTATGTAGTTCATATGTTATTCATTTCTCTGGATATATGTTTGATACAGTTTCATATACATTCTAGTCTAATATTTTACTATTAGATTTTACGTCTATTATTCCCAAGAGGGTATAACGGACATAAAAATATAAAGGTTTTATTTCAAATGTTTTACTACATCACAAGTTTCGAGTTTCAGTCTCATACAAAGCAAACATTGTTTTTTGTTTGGAAAATTCAAGCGTAGCTGAGTCCGGATTCGGAATTCTACCAAGAAATCTGTGCTTCTACGAACGACAAACTACGTAGAGGTCCTTTCAATTCTTCCTACAAGATCCTATTCCGGATTAAATTTGTTGTCGAGTTCTAGTTAGCTGTAATTACTCACTCGGGACTTCAACAAACTTCACAGTCAATCTGGTCACCATTGTTTATTTTTTTTACAGAAGGATCAATGGAAATGGGCTTGTTATAAGATAAAAGAAAATGATCTTTGATAAGTTGTTGGCATCGGACGTATTATGGCGCGATTTACTCCACCACATCGACCAACTTTGACTTTGACACTCGACTTTGTCGATCAGTATCTTCCAGGAAAAGGCTTAAAATGGTTATTATCATATTAGAAAGTACACTCGATAACTCTAAGTTACATTTGAATTATAATTTATTACATATAATCGAGTTGAGTCGGTATCCGGTATATAAATTTAACAAAGTAGAATTTAATATTAAAATGTTTAAATTAAGGTTATAATTCTCAAATTTTCCACTGTACTGGTGAAATAGAAATTTTAATAATTAAACAAGCCTCGCACACAGCCAAATTACGTTTAATTAGTTAAAAACCCGTCGAAGCTTACTAGAGCATACTCATAGAATTATATCGTCATAATAATATACTTTCAAATAACACAAGGATGAAAATATTATATGAACACATTTTTCCTTTCACAGCGCCAGCTTTTACTCAGTCGGAATCCTTATAAAGTATCCAATATGGTCGGATTTATAAGTCTGTAATGTCTTGGTCAGTTGATCCGGATTAATTCGAGCTTCCTATTGATGGTTATTCAAGTTATGAACCCTAGGTTATATTCAACTACTAATATAGGATATCTGTCAAAGGCTGGTTTATTAACGTGAAAATCTCTAGTCAGCAAAGAGGAGAATCTCCCATGAAAGAAGGAGGTCGTGCCGCGATACTGGCTGGCATTTATTTTTAAATATTTTCATTTGTTTTTATTCGTTTATTATTTTCATTTTATCAAATTTCTTTATGGCCAGTCTAAATATTTCTTTTCTAAAGTAAATAAATTTTATAAAAACTTTTTTCATATAAATTGCTTGTCTTATTGAAAAAAAATAATAATTACAAAGCCGGTCGAGGCCGACGCTGTTGCCTTAAGGCAAAACTTCTATTCTCGCTATTGTCCTTATATTTCGCTTCATTGGACATCGGACCGCATCGCTCAAGCGAAATGAGAATTTTCCACTGAAGCTCAAATAACTACGATGGATATAATGACAATTTTATTTGATTTAGGGTTAAAATATTTCATAGGTGAAATAATATTATGTACTTGTTACCGTTATACCTTTTTCAGAGGCACAGAACTTGTGACTTAATTTTATACTATTTATAAAATAACTCGATGATGTACAATGCTACAATGCTATTTATGAACGTGGTCGAAATTGGAACTACAACTCCCGTTCATATTGTCACTTTTCGACAGTTCGCCTTGGACAAAATGTATGAAAATATGCCACAGTAACGGCCTCCTACAAACGTCACTCAATTTTTTTTAAAAATTGAATGTCATATAATTTAAAACCGCATTCGTGAATATCTGCACTCCCCAAAGGTTGACTGGTAGATAATACGTTTAGCGTTAAGTCCGCCTTTTGTGCCCATATGTTGTGGTCAATAAAGTTTAATAAATAAATAAAATGCGCTTCAGAAACTGCCTTTTAGTTAACTGTAGTTGTATATGTCGCTGGCATCTGGTTTAATCCGCCATTTGATTGAATGACTAAGCCCGTTTGGCATTCAATTGAATGACTAAAGGACAACTCGTCAGCCGACTTGAATAACCTATAAAATACAAAAAAAAATACGCTTTTTACGGTATGTTATGCTCGCAAGATAACCATAACCTAACTGACCAATGTCCGTCGGAACACCTACCAACCAAACTAAATTTGAATCACCTGACTGATTTACGTCCGCCCTGTTGAATGGGTTATGTTACAATCAGCTAACTAGTTGGACTTTGAGTGACGTTTGTTCAATCAACATTTGGCCTAGTCATTCAATTGAATGCCGTCATTCAATCAAATGGCGGATTCAACCAGATGCCTGCGACAAATATAGCAAACACAACTGTCTGTCAGCACAATTCACAAAAATCACAGTATTAAATTGGAATCAAAAAGATGTGGTGAATATTAACTCCAGAAAAATAAACTTTACACTTCAATAAATCTAACCCACCATTATCTCGTATATAATACATGCCCTTACATTGCAAGCGATAAATATTCTACATTCCAGACATTTCTCAGCGATTTAATTCAGTCAGGGCATTGACATTCCTATTGTCCTTATGTCCTTACAAAGTTCAAGTGAAGCATAAACTTTTAAGAGATATCTCATCATTATAATTGTTACAGAAATTGTTCTTCATTTTTCTTAAATAAAATTACAGGACTATTTTAATTGATTGAATTGATTGATATCATTTTTTCTTTAATTTGATTATAACAACTTCAGATTTTTTATATTTTGCATGTCTCACTGCTGGGCAAAAGCCTCCCCTTCCCCTTATCAATTTCCTCAACAAATCACCGACAATTTACAAGTTTTTGAGTAAATATAATACCACATCAATGACCGATAAATAACCCTCTTTAACTGGAAAACAATTAAGTGGAGTTCGTTTAATTTTGGACTTTTATACGAAGTAATAAGTAAATTGATGAAAGGCTTACCAAGGACCTAAACGTTGGGAGATACCGTTATTTTCGCACCATTAAACACAGGGACCTCTTGACAGAATGACGGCGGAGAGGCTCAATTATTCGTCTTCGCCTCGCCTCGCTCGTGTTTCAGGCGAAATCTGATTCTGCTTAAATACACGTACGTAATATCCGATAGCTATTGACTAAAAGTAAACTTAGTATTATAATGTTATACGTATTCGCTGAAGGTAATTATAATAGTTCACAAATGATGTAAACTACGACACTAAAGAATATTTTGCTAAATTATTTGACTGAATCCAAATCTTATTTTATCAATATTACTATTCTGTGTATTAATATGATTTTGTGACATTTTTGCCCAACATAATGAATTTATTTTAACTGTGAAAGAAAACATCGTAATGAAATGAAATGAAATGAAATTAATTAATTTGCAGTGAATGTGGTAACAATAATTATAGGTCGTAGTATTTTGATATGAGCCATAACATTCAGCCAGCTGGTGGCACGCAAAATTACAATTTACACAAAAAATACAATGTCATTAAAAATAATATTAAATTATGTCAATTTTACAATTTAAATAATCCTTAACAGAGTAAAAACATTTCTTCACTAGCCATCTAAACAAAAGTGTTTTAAATGTTTTTAATTGTAGTTCCATTACTTTCTGTGGTAGTTTGTTATAAATTGTGATACAATTGCAGTAGCAGTTTCTATAAAAAAAATGCGTACGTATCTTGGGTAATAAAAGCCTTCCCGGATATCTGGTTGGTTTAAGCCGCGTCCCAGTGAACGCTCATCGTCGCTGGGAACTGCCGCCAGATGCCCGTGCTCTGTTAACTGAAAAAAACGCAGCTCAAAGGGCTTACTTCTCTTTTCCCTCTGAGCAGAACCGTGTCCGCATGCGCGCTGCCCAATCAGCGGTTAAGCGTCGCATTAGACAGCTTAGGAACGATCAGTGGGACGAGACACTTACAAATATGGTCCCCTCTCAACAAGCCTTCTGGAACCTCACCAGAGCCCTTAAGGCAGATACAGTGGCTGCCACCCCCCCGTTAGTACAGTCAGATCCCTCCCTCCCCCTCGCCTTCGAGGACGAGGAAAAAGCTGAATGCTTAGCATCCAGTCTTGAGGCACAATGTGCACCTAGCACACTCCCCGTTGATCCAGATCACCTACTCGAGGTCGATACTGAGGTTTTCAACAATCTCGCGAGCCCTCTCACAGATGCCGACCCGCCGATAGAGCCGGTGAGGATGAGGTAGAACCCCCGATGAGGTAGAGTCCCTTATCAGAGATTTACATAATAGGAAGGCCCCGGGGCCTGACGGGATTTCAAATAGAGTCGTCAAGCTCTTACCCGCGCACCTTATTCTCCTTCTGACCGCCATTTTCAATGCGGCACTAAAAAACAGTATTTTCCCCAAATCTTGGAAGGAAGCCACCGTCATTGGCATTCCAAAACCCGGCAAGCCCAAGGATCAGCCCTCGAGCTATCGCCCAATCAGTCTCCTTAGTTCGATAGGAAAGATCTATGAGCGCATTATTCTCGCTCGTCTCAAAGATTTTTCCCTTGCTAATAATCTTTTACCTGACGCACAGTTTGGTTTTAGAGCCAAACACTCTTGTGTCCAACAAGTGCATCGCATAGTCGAACACGTGTTGGACCGGAGAGCGAACAGATCCCGCCCGCACAAAACGGGCGCTCTCTTTTTCGACGTGGCAAAGGCGTTCGACAAAGTATGGCACAACGGGCTTATCTATAAGCTCTACAAACTTAATGTGCCAAACCGTCTCGTGCTCATCATACGAGACTACTTGTCGAATCGCTCTTTCCGCTATAGGGTGGATGGGGCACTATCCCCCCCTCACACCATTAGAGCCGGAGTACCACAAGGATCCGTGCTCTCCCCCCTCCTATACACGCTTTACACAAGCGACTTCCCTCAATTTAGACCCAGTCCACTTGTGACTCATACTGCCCTTTTCGCAGATGATACAGCCATCTATTGTTCGGCTTCTAGTACACCCGCCATAGTAAAGTCCCTCCAAGCCGCCGCCAACTCCCTTGGCGACTGGTTTAGGAAATGGCGCATAGAAGTTAATCCAGATAAAAGCGCCGCTATCCTCTTCTCCAGAGGTACTACGCCAAATCCCTCCACTAAAGTCAAGATGTTCGGACAACCGATCCCTTGGGAAAAGAAAGTCCGTTATTTAGGTGTCACACTCGATAGGGGACTCACCTTCGAACATCATATAAAGATTGTCCGCGACCGCGCTGCTTTCGCGCTAGGCCGCTTACATTGTCTGCTTAATGGGCGCAGTAAACTCTCTCTTAGAAATAAGGTGAGAGTTTACACAACGTGCATTAGGCCGATAATGACATACGCAAGTCCAGTTTTCGCTCACGCCGCGCCCTCTCATATCCACAGGCTGCAAACCATTCAGAATAGGTTTTTGCGCAAAGCCATCGGTGGGCTTTGGTTCGTTAGGAACAAAAACCTCCACATTGACTTAGGTGTGCCGACCATCTCGCACCACCTAAAGCAATGCTCTGTCAAATACTTCGACTCGCTCAATCATCACCGAAATCCGTTGGTGAAAGCCGCAGGGGATTATTCCGCTCCGGCTGGCACCAGCAGGTCCAAACGTCGTCCGCGGCACGTCCTCAACGACCCGGACGACTCCATTACAGTCGCCATCGAGGCGTATAAACAATTAGATTCCGCGACACAAACTAGACACACACGTCCGTCATATCGGCCCCGCCGGCGGGGCCGCGCGTCGCGCCACCTTCCTGTAGGGACTCGGTTTTCGCGGTACCGGCACGTGCCCGGCCGCTTCTCTCCAATCCGTTCGCCTTCCCCCAGTGTCGCCATAGGCCGAGGTTCGAGCCCCCCTCTGGGGCGCCCCTAGGCAGACACTGTAAAATTTTTGGCGGTGAGAGCCCTACGCTCCCGCAACAGTCCGGTGTCTCAGAAGAGGGTGTTAGTACACCCAAACTGAAATTTTCAATTAATAAAAAAAAAAAAAAAAAAAATGGTTGGTTTAAGTCGGTCAGTCTCTGCTTTACTTATAAATAAACCGGATTGAGTCTTGACAAAGATGCAACACTCAAAAATGTACATTGATGGAACAGTAAGCAAATTCAACCTTCGAAATAGTGGTACGCAAGTAGTCAACGGTGGTACATCACAGATTGCACGTATGCATTGCTTCTGGGATATGAAAACCCTATTTATGTCCGTTGAGTTTCCCCAGAGGAGAAGTCCATATTTTAAGTTTGACGAAACATAACCATGATATGCCATTAAAGCTGTTTTTTGGTTGACTTGTTTGGTTAAACGCCATAAGGCGTATGCAAAGCGGTTTACTTTTGCGCATACTTTTTTAATGTGTTGTCTCCAAGTACACTGAGTGTCTATCGTGATACCTAGAAAATTTACTTCATCTGATTCTGTTAAAGTTTCATTGCCGGAACGTATAGTTAAACTGCGAATACTTCGTTTACTATTGAAGAATCGGAGGTATTTAGTTTTGGCAACATTAATTTGGAGATTATTGAGTTTAAGCCAATCTGTCACTTTGGATACGGTCATGTTAATAGAATTATTATAATCAGTATTTGGTATTTCTGGGATCACGATCGATATGTCATCTGCAAACAAATTACATTGGTATTCAGTTACATCAGGTAGATCATTTATATAAATAATGAACAACAAAGGACCCAATATGGTTCCTTGAGGTACTCCTGTTTTATTAATTAATGAAATAGAATTATAGGAGACCTCTTCATCTTGTTCATTTACATTAGTGATAACTACATATTGACGTCGATTTTGGAGATAACTTTGTAACCACGTTTGTGCCGCTCCTCTTAACCCATACTTTTCACATTTATGTAGGAGTATCTCATGTGAAACGAAATCGAAGGCCTTGCTCATGTCGAAAAATATAGCAGTCGTATCTATCCCTTTATCAATATTTTCCGTTACTTTTTTTATTAGTTTAAATGCAGCAAGAGTCGTAGATTTACCTTTACGGAATCCATTTTGTTCTTCTCTTAATATATTGTGTTTATCTAAAAACTTTGAAATTCTAGTATGCATTACCTTTTCGACTACTTTTGCTAATATAGGTATTAATGCAATGGGTCGATAATTATCCATTTTATCCATTTCTCCTTTTTTATGTATTGGTTTTATTATAGATATTTTCAAAATTTCGGGAAAAACAACTTCCTTAAGCGATAGGTTAGTAAGGTGGCAAAGAATCGGAGACAGTAGAATCACACAATATTTAAGAATTTTTGTTGGAAAACCATCATATCCTACTGAGTTTGAGTTATTTAATGATCTGATTATGTCAAAAATTTCATTAGGTGTACATGGTTGAAAAAAAATACTGGCTTGTTGGGATTGAATGTGTCTATAGTCATATGATTTAGAGGTTTCCGAATAATTATTTGTCATGTCTATAAAGAATTGATTAAAATTATTGCTGATATCATTTGGATTTGTAACGGTTACATTATTAATTATTAATTTGTTTATGTGTTTGTTGTTACTGTTTATTTGTTCGTAGTTTTTTATTAGTTTCCATGTCGTTTGGCAAATGTTTTTGGTATTTTTAAAATAAGACGCATTTTTTAATTTTCTTGCTGTATTAACACATTTTTTAAAAATTGTAGAATATCGTTGGTAATTTATTTTTGTATGTCTATTTTTATTAGTGTAGTATTTGAATCGTAACTTTCGTTTTGTGACGCACGATTTTTTAATACCATTTGTGAGCCATGAACAATTGTTTCTTTTGTAAGTAATTTTTATTTTACGTATTGGGAAGCATAAATTGAAAAATAATATTAAGGTTTCATGAAATCTGTTGAAAGCGGTATTTACATCTTCTTCCTCATATACATCAGACCATGATAAGCTGTATTTGCATGCCCAATGGGTTGTATTAATCTCGGAAATAAATGATTTTATTTTTATTTATTTTAATACTTATACATATACATCAGTCGTATTAATAATTAATAAGATAGATCAGAACCAGATAGGGTTTAATTAAATATGTTTTCTTATTTTCACACTTTATTTAATTCTTCTTAGGGATTACAGTAACAAAATAGATTTTAAGGTCTCGCTATCTATGGTGCGTCCAAATCTGGCGAACGCGCAGCTCGCGCGCCGCTTGCGAGCTGCTCTCGAACTGTGCGCGAGCTGCGCGCGTGCAGTTACTACAACTGTTTGCTGCGCCTCTCACGCGCAACTCACGCAAGGCACGCAAAGATCTCGCGTGCGGCGCGCGAGCTGCGCGCGTGCAGATTGCGTTTCGCGCGAGCAGCACTTTTTCCATTCGTTTCGTCAGATTTGGACGTGCCCTGCTCTTTTTTAGTTTCGAAGTTATAACACAAAATCACATTAAGAATGTTATTATATTATGTAAAAAGTAAATACATTTAGTTTAAAAATCTATTTCGTGCTAGTAATAGTCGAACCTAAATTAACTTAGTTTCACTTGGCTTCGCTGCCGAAGCGACTTGCAGTTTAATTCAGAAATTCAAGACATGACTCAACACATCTGCTTAGTTTGAGATTGATAAGCTACAGATAAGCTCAGGATAAAAACGTTTTTAGTTTTCGGAGACATTGAAAAATGTACAGTCAGGAGCACGTTGAGCTTGCAGTACAATTTTGGCTCTTATGACATAGAACTTAAGAATGGTACAAAGTCCGATATGTAAAGTGCGACCTGCTCTTGATTGTACTGTCATGAATTTATTTGTTAAAACTTTTTTGTCATTGAAAAGAAAGCCGTCTAGCCAGAAAATTGACTAAACACTTTATGAGACCTTTACAGATATCAGATTTATCCCTCGGATTTCGAACTCAAACAGATAACATACGAATCTATTTGAAGGGTTTCCAATTTCAATATGCGTGTGATTTGTATCCTATAATTTAAAGAATTATTTAGACGTTTAGTTTTATTTGTTCAAATACGAATAATGTGAAAGAAATATCTAAGTCCCTGTCGTTATAAATTATCTTTTTCTGAACATAAACACCGAGTTTGTAACTGTAATTTCACTGTAATTTTTGTTTATTTCGAAAGTCTATTCGTGGTTGCCTTGAAAAGATTGCTTTTAGCAATAAGGCCGCCTTGTTGCAATTTCACTAGTCTGTAAGTTATATAAGTAGGTATACTGTGTCCTACAACGTGAACGCATCCCCACTTGTCAGTGTCAGTGACGACACAGTGCTCTCAGTGTCAGTGCCGGCACCGGCAATCACGGACGTATTCGTTGCCGACGATATTTTTTGTCGGATTAAAAACAAAAACAATTTGTGGAACATTTTCTCTTTTGTTCTTGATGTTGCTATTCTTCTTCGTATAAAGTAATAGCTATCAAAGCCAGCTCCGGAGTATTGAATAGAGTCATCGCAACAATCACGATACTTGGCGACGGACAGGTTATCACTGAAGCTCCGTGAAGACTACTGTCTGACATGTGAAACGAATCATTGACGCAGTACTGTAGCACTGATACGGAACTGTGCGGACAAGTTGCCGTAACTGTGGCTTCACTGATATGTGTGAATCAACCTAGCATATTCTATCTACTTATATAAGACATTTGATTGTTTATTATGATGACGCATGACAACTATAATAAGTATAACAAACTCACTGTCACCGAAATTGTCGCGATGGACAAACGGTCGATCTCGGCCAGAAATAATTAGACGTCCCGGTGACGGCTGCGGCGGTAGATAAACGGCCTAAGGTTTGGTCACAATTTGACATGATTAAATGGTAGAGAGAGCTACCTTTTTATAAAGTATAAAATTAAATATTGATGAATACCAATACCATAATTAAATAACTCGCAGATAGTAGAGTACCGCCGCCGCGCCGTCATAAAGTAATATTCGCTTTGATCATACTTCGCTATGACAAGAGGCGTGTCGCATTTTGTCGTTCTATGCTTTGTGACATCAGACATGTGATGCGAAATTTTAATAATATATTAAGTAATATTATGATTTTACCGCACAAGTATTTTTACACTCTAGTCGACGTAATTTGAAGCTAGTGCGCTTTTAATTGAGTTAGGTTAGGACTGGTTGATAACTCGTATTAGTACCTAGATATCCTCTAAAGGCTTACGCATCATTCGATAGCACGGCAACATTATCAATCTTAGCAATTTATGTCTATTTCCATTTCGTACGTTTGAATGTCCATTGGTAAAAAAAAAAACCCTTGCCATCACGTAGCGATGTGCGAAGGCCATAACTTACTTAGTACGAGTAAGGAAAGACTAGTTGATGAAGAAGTGTATTACGATCAAACGACGTAAGATAAAATTATTTTAATTACATTTTTTAACTCGTTAATATTTTTTCTAAAATTCTTCATTGTTTATATGGGTAAAGATTTACTTACGAAGTCGCGAGCACAATTTATAGTAAGTAATAACAATTTCTTTGATTAAAGTTTTCTGTATTAAACGTATATTAATAGATTTAAAACTTAAGTAATAACCAAACTAAAATTAATATTAAATTGTTTCTCAAGTAAACGATATAATAATCTGAGTTTATATTGGCATGGTTACGAAATGATGACGTAAATGAATCATAAATAAATAAATAAACCAGAGGTAATATTTTATGGAGTAAACTCTCACTAAATCTAAATAAATCTCTGTGTACACGATAAAGCTATATCCGGTTAATATCCTATCGTTTATCTATCTGTCATTCAAAAGCGCAAATAAAACCACGCATGTGTTATTTGCTCTGGAAAGAAAACTACGTACGTACCATCCGTACCACACATATGCGAGTGATAAGGACATCCGGAATAATCCGCATATGGACATCCGCATATATCGACATTCGCAACGAGCAAGGTAGTATCTGCTCGACACGCACATAGAACAAGGTAGTACAAATCAACCGTCTGTGCTGGTGGTAAGAAAAAAATGTGACGATTCGAAAGTGCTTGTAAAAGACCTATTTGTATAAATAAACTCTTTATTTAAAATCCATACAAAGAATGCATACGGAAATGTGTCTAGTCCTTATAATAATATAAAGATGCGATAAATCGTCACGAGATCAGTATGAAATAACCCAGTTTGCGCTGTAATTTCAGCACTTACTTATTTACATAAATTCCAGTAACACAAAGTAAATCAGAATCTCAATATCAATGTTTGAGTTGTCGCGATATTTGCATCTCTATCCTGGAGTGCGAGCTCCAAGGACGGACGTACAGACAGCAAATAACGATCTATCACATGAATTTATTTACGTGTAATATTGATTTACATTCTAAACGAGTTTTCAAATAAAAAGCTGAGACTTGATTCTAACTTAATTGGTTACGGTGAACTTAACACGAGTTCTATGATCGGGTATATGACAGTCGAAGCAAAATGTTCGTTTAGAACGGTAATAGCCCACAATAATCTACGTGAGTTCATTAGTTTCTGAAAAAAAAAATGACTACTAAATATTGTACTACTTGTGTGCGGCGGCAACGAAGAGTATTTCATATTCAAACGGCAACGGTATTCAGAAGCCTATTGATGGCTTACTATGGCTTACTAATCCATTAATTGGAATTTTACAAGCATTTTTACGTCCAAACCTTTTGTTCATAACCTTAAATATATAAGCAACTCATAATGGTCCATGAGTTTCTTATATTCAAGGATGGTAGAGCGACCTAAATATCTGTAAATTTATTTGGTGCAACAGGTCCTTACCTATTTCAGTATAGTACTCTGAAACGGTTGACCTAAATCATATCCCAAAGCTATGCGAGCAGAAAGTAGAACGCTGGAAGCCCTAAAACTTAAAGAGATAACTTCCAGTAACTTTTCCCTGTAGTTCAATTAACGAGGTTTAACTATAGAGCATTGAGAAATGAATTTTAGTAAGTAGTAGCTGTTACCCGCGGCTACACCCGCGTAAAAATTAGCCTATGTTGGGCGCTGTACCCCTGACATTATGTATACAAATTTTCATAATGATCGGCTGCTTAGTCAAGCCGTGAAGGAATAACAAACAAACTCACTTTCTCATTTATAATATTAGTATGATAGGTGATGACAAAAAGTAGGTGTAAAGTGGGTTTATTTGGTACAATAAACAATTTTTGGACGAATTACACAATCTAGTCCCAAACTAAGTTTGTACCTACTATGAATATTAGAAACCTGGCAAATATGCATAAATACTTTTTTGTGACTAAATACATAATATCGTACCTTTATAGAAAACCACTAGAAAGAGACAAACGAACTCAAGGATGACAGGACCCAAGGGTTGTCCTGTCATCCTTGAGATAAAGCTAATACTAGTAATTTTGTAGAGCATTAATGACATTAGTTATCTCGACCGAGGAAATGCCACCCTTCTAAAGAATATCAGCGTAAAGTTTCTTCCCTTCTCCTTTTCCATATACCTTATCTCCCTATTTCCTTCCATGTAACAAGCAACGCATCAGTAGAGCCTCTGGTATAACCTAGTAATAATATTTGTTTTCATTACCTATTTTTATGACTAGATGATATATTGAAACGTCCAGGAATATTTACATTTATAAAAGACTTAAAACTAGTAAGTTCTTCAATAGCCATAAAACGTATGAAATGCTTTTTTATACCACTAAGGTGGCAAACAAGCATACGGCTCGCCTGATGGTAAGCAGACACCTGCAACACCGGGGCCGATAAGACTCGCGCGTTACCTACTCTGTAAAAATCTTTTAATGCTCCTTTTGAAGAGCCCCGTAGAATCTAGTTAAAGATTATTATTTCTGAGTTTCATTAGTTCTGGGATTAGCCGGAACAAACACAAGCTCGCGGGCAGTGGAATTTAATTATGTTATAATAATATTTTGACCATGCTGACTGTATTTGAGCGTAGATGATCAAATATACGAAGTGAAGCCGACTTTAGGCGTTGTTGTAATTAGTTCCCCGCCCTACGACGAATTTTAGCCAAAATCGTTAATTTAAGCTCAGTACCTATTATGAAACTCATAGGGGGCTCAAAGTAATGATCGTTTGATCTCCGTATATAATAGAGAAACGGGTGTGCAAAATTAGTCTATGTGAGATTACAAACACAGTACACTTTCGGAATAGTTAGTTGTGTACATCGAGTACGTAGCTTTGTGTAGATATTACACGCGCGTTGCCAACCTTACGAAATGGGAAATTTTACGTGTGAATATGGCAACTGTCAAAATAAAATACATATCTGATATGATATGAGCAAAAACAACTGAAATTATGATGTTATTAAATCCTACTCCATTACACGAATGAAAACAAAAACAACTCGCGGACTCGAAACAAAAGAACGAAACATTATTTTATACATTATTTTAATCAGTGAATGTTATTTTTATGGAAAAATAGAATGGTAGTCTAGCAGCTTAGAGGAGTGTATCGTGGACCACATAATTATTTTGAACAAAATGGTTTCGCGGAATGATGAATGCAAATCCATTTATTCAATGGACTAGAAAGTCCGTTCGTCCCTGCCGAAATTTTGATAGAAGATTAGATGTGGTTGCACGGTCACATAAAAGGAATTTGTCACCGTGAATCGGAATGGATTAATTGATTAAATACGTGTCGTATCACTATTTCCCAAATTTAGCTTTGTCTAACATTAAAAAATATTTATTTTGTCGTTTAAATTTAATTCAATTTTATTGAATCCATCAATAATTAAATCAATCTTTTGTTGTACCATTTTAAATAATTTCTTCAACCTTATTTTCATTGAAATTAAATTTATTGTACCATTTACTATTATGATTATTTACCAATAAAATAATATTTAAATTTATACAAATTGTTTCATAGCTTCTCACTCGCGACTCATCTTACCTTCACATCTAATGAAAACACAAGGAGGTCCAGACATCATTGAAAGTGCAAATAAAATTCGTGTCAAATTTATTGACTTCTCTGGCATAAGATGGGCTTACGTCATTAGGACCCTCGTCACGCAGCTCGATTTCCGGCGTGATCTCGATATCTTTTCTACTATTTTCTTATATTATATTACAGTGACAATCTTCCTCGATTGGCATGATTTCGCATCAGTTATTGTTATATTTATAAAGACGTTTTGCTTTGTTATTGAATCGTTATTAAGAATTATCCATTTTATGTTGATTCCGAAAAGACGATTAATTATGATAAACGTGTATGAGTTTTGTATATTTTATGTTATACTACTTCTTCGTTCAATAAACACACACATCATAAGTGATATTTGCATACAATTTTGGGACATATTACTACAGCGTAAGTGGCATTGTTTAGCTATACTTTAGTGTAAGTAGGTGTTGAGACAGAGCAGTACAGCATGGGCCATGGTCTGTACAGTGGCACTTCGCACTTGTCTAGATCGAAGTCGCATATGCCCCAGAAATCGGCGTTCGTAAGCGGCGGTAAGCGGAAGGCGCTTCAGGTTGTGCTTCAAGTGCTTTTTTGCCTGTCGTATGACATAACAACACAAATATTACAAAATGAACGAGAAATACAAAGGAGCTTAAAGTATTTAAATCCAAATTCTGAAAAGAACGCGCCGGCTAATTGGTTGCGCTGGGAGTGCGCCAGTACATTCGTCCATACATTTACATTGTGTCCAATAGCACTCGTCCATTGTGATGATGTAGAAAATAGCATTGGCCCCAACGTTGGGACCAGCATTAACAGTCGGACGCCGCAAGACAGTTTTACTAAAGAAATTTTACAGTGTCATCGAGTCTCTCGGAGCCCCATACCAGCCCTTACTATCAATTGTTCACAATACGAAAAATCGTGTCAAATGTTTTATTGAGTTTGCGAAGATGCCTAACGTGATTAGGGACCCTCGTCACGACGTCAGCTCTGACTGCTCCCTCGTATTATGTAACCGTTGGTCATCTCGCTCAATTGACGCAATTTGCCACTACATTTGTAAGAATTTTATATCTATTACATTGATCAGCACGATCTACCCTACTCCGTCTATTTTCTTTCGATTCTTTTTGAGTTCCAAGACAGCTGTAGTTTATCCCCCGAGACGTCAATAAGCTTCATTGCTTATTGTCAATATGAGCTCGCCGTTGTTGATCCTGGCTATACAGGAGATACAGAGGTTCTAATGGTGTCCCGATCTATTTACATAGATGCCAATATAGGATGTTAAGATTGTAACTACAATTTTTTACCCAAGAAACACAGCAATAATGCCTATTCTACCTATATTCAGTTTAACGCTTGTGAGTGTACTCACAAAATGCCAGTGTATTCCGGAAATTGTATTGGAATACCTTCGTAAAATTCAGTTTCCGAGCGCATGTCCACGCTCTTTTAACAGCTTTGAAAATTGGAATATAACGAGCAGAATCAGCTACTGAACAGTAAAAACTCTCTGTGCATTTGCCAACTCATCTTATTTAGTTGACTGCTCTTTTCTGCTGAAAGTTAACCATTAGCGCCATTAGTTTTAGGAACTTCCTTTAATTAAATATAATTATTTCGGAGATTACAGTGGAATGGTTTCGCCTCGCCTTTCAGAAGGATTACTATTTCATACCAGGCTATGTGCCTACTATAAAATCTTAATTCAGATAATTTTGAAAATATTTTAAATACCAATGGAGCATTATTTGCAGTTGGTAGAGTGTATTTTCCAAACACTGCCAATTTCATTGTTTCAATACTTCGTATAAATGGCATTTAATTTCTGAAATATAATTTATTCCGTGTAGCTTTTACGACAAACTCCTTCAAAGTAAGACTCCATTATGCTTCTTGGGAAACGGTTGTTTTGCGCTTTATTCTCAAAGTTTGGACGATGTCGACTTTTTTGTGAAACATTGAAAGTTTCAGGGACCCTTGTTGATATACATCGACGCATTGTTTCTATTGCTGAAGTTAAACGTTAAAAATATATTCGTATGAAATTCAATTCACTTAACACTTTGATTCTAGTTTAAAAGTTGTTATCGTTTCGAATATTTATTGAGCAATTATTTCAACGATCAAATTACTTTGTTACATTTTTAATAAATATTTAAATTGTTTGTGACCTTCTCAGACCAAATATATTTGGTCTGAGGTGACTTTGTGTAACCTTTGTCAACAGTATACCTCTCCCACTTACCAATAAACAAAGCTGAACCAAAGTTTTACTAAACTTTTTTGTCACTGTCATTCTTGAAGAGAATGAAGTGCGAAAATCACAAAACAATTTTTTATTACCCTTGGTAGATCTTTGTGTATAAGTCAATTTATGATTTGCATTCATTGCTATGAAAAGTTACCTTTATATTTATGAGTACGTTGTAACATTTTTATTTCCTGTTGCAATGGCTACGCCGATTCCTGAATAAAGGGCGTGTTTCAATACTCGTTGCAAGACCCCGCCGGGATTGCAGAGGTGAAGGACGGTATGAGTTGCCAATTACGTTAATACGCGTACCGGGATTTCTCTCCAAATAAACTACGTAATATAATGGATAACAGAATCAGCTCGTATTTTCTCTCAATTACGTAGATTGTTTTGTTTTAAACCAATGTTGCCTATAACAGCCTCCTTCTTTTTTTAGGATTCCGTCTGTCCATGATCTAGCGCGGTGGTGTTTTAATTTAGCATGTTTACACACTAACAAACTGGTTTTAAAGTGGGAATGAATTTTTCGCACCTTTTCCATGGTGTGGCAACATTTGATAGCTCTTATAAGAGGTGTGGGAAGATTTTCTAAATTCTCTATACTTAAAAGGTAAACCTATCATGGTTAAAAAGGCTCTACTAGTTATCGAATTATCGTTTTTTTACGAACATTTGTCATCATACGTGGAAGTAGATTGAATTGATACAATTTTTTAAGCTGCTTTTACTTCTGTAATAGTAAATGAAATTCACGCAATCATGAGTCATCCATTGCTGAATATAGACCTAGAAAAACGATATATCAACATTGATGAAACTCGAAAACCAAAATCGATTTTACTGGAAATGTTTCAGATTTCAACGGTTTACGTTCAGTAAAACCCTTTCGGAATCCGACTCGAGCCATATTTATTCAAGAGCCGAGATTTAAATGCGAACTTCCAGACGAATAACAATAAATCCGATTTCGAGTGAATCTACGTTAGAAATGAATAGCTATTGAGGTTTCCAAATTAACATTACAAAATTACCTAAACAATACTTGGGAGCCTATTCAAGTAGGTAGTATTCTTTGTGAAAATATTTGTAGTCTTTGTTGTTTTACAGTTCACCGTCTGTCCTTATACAGGAAGGACTTGAATGAGATGGCTTTTGTAAAAGGTTTCTGGACGCCGATGTTTAGGAATGTAGTCGTAGATAAGTAGTATAGTCTCACAGGAAAATACGATTAGTATGAAAAACGAGGTTTGGACATTGGCCTATTAGGAGGGTCCAGCTTTTAACCCCACATCGTTAAAGCACTTGACACCTTGTCATTTATATAAATAACGAGCGACCTCTAGGTTAAAAGCAGGGGAAGGACATACTGCGGTGGTTAACTATGCTATGTTAAGGTATCGATTGGAGGACTTCACTAAAAGCTCGGCCCTACTTCGTAAACTGTTGTACTTGTAAAGACTTGCGCAGATAAGGTGCATTCACATCTTACTTGGTAGAAATTGGTGTACTGTCACAGAATTCATAATAGTACTAACGTACAGAATGGTACCCCCGCCCCGCACCTAAACGGGCGACCCCTCCACTCCCGCAGCATTCGCCCACGAGTGGGGTACTTGAAAGGTGGTATATCCTAATGTCAAATGTCAAAATTTTCATAGTTTCTCGGTATATAGTGAAAAATCTATAAAAATATTGTTCGGTTTACGGGTGTCTCGAAACCGGTCGGAACCGTAAACAAGGTAAGCAACAATTTTTTTTAAAAGGTCTAGATAATTAAGATTTTGTAGCAGTTCTAGATTGGATGAGATAATGATTTTATAGCAGTTCGAGGTTGTAGATAATTTTGTATCGTAATTTTCTAAGAATAAAAATAATAATTGATCTTAGTAATATTTACATAGACAGCGCCATAAGCGCACGGCGGCGCACTAACCTTGTGACAGCGCTCATAATAGATATCTTTTTAATGTGAATCCAGTGAGGTGTAGATCGATAGTTATGAAACTATTGTGTTTGCAATTATGTGGCGATATAGATCACATAAATCTCGTACCTACCAACCCTGTCGTGCTGAAACCGGTAGGTATTCAAAACTCATTCGTTGTATGACGTGTCCGGGGTGTCGTACTGTGTAGACACAATAACGTAACATACGAATATTACCTATGGGACATGCAAACCAAGCAATGGGTAGTGACCCATTCAGTGGAATGAGGGGATGACGGAATGAGTTTGATGCTCACCGAACGGTGCTATTTTTATTTGTTTTAAGAAGCCCTGCCCAATCTTAATCGAGGTCCATGATCAGTGATCTTGATCCGTGTAACATACTGGACAGGTTGACCATCACCTTATAGCGTCAGTCATGGATCTCGATCTAGATTGATTGCATAAATACAACACCAATCATTATTTTCTTTACGACATACTTTGAAAATATTTTTCTATTTATTTAGTTTTTAAATAAAGTACGAGTAGAAAGAATAGCACATTTAATTAATTAATTTGAAGTGGTGTACAATACTTTATGGCACTTCGTTCCGTATATTAAGTATTAAAATTAAAATCCTTAATCTACTTACAAACTAATTATTGACAATTAAATACTGGTTATATTGATATAAACACTGAAGGACAAAATAAACATGGGGTCATAAATGATAAGTACAAGTGGCCGATGGATATTTTCTACCCAGAGACCCCAAAAATAGTTCGATATCTTGAGAATTTCGTGATTGTCAATGAGGATTCAGATATTATTGATAAAGTACTATGTGGTCGATAACTGTAGCGTCAGGTCTAGGTATCTAACATAGCCGTAACTTAAGGAAGACCTCTTTCATATGTGTTGCAAAAGAGTTTTCAAAAACCCTCATTGCATTAACTATGTAGCTATATTTATAAATGTCTGAAAAACTCCCTAAAAACTAGTCTAGATTCTGAATGTAACTAAATAAAGATATTAAGGTAGGATGGATTTAAAATTACGACTACAATATATATTTTCCTAATGCTGGCAACATTTCTAATTTCAAATAGTGTTTACAGATGGTTTACAGGACACATTCGCCTCCAATCTCTTAAATACGAGGAAACGACTTGATTAGCAGAGACATAATGTTTAATCAGAAACAGATTATTAGACTCAAATGACTGTCTATAGATTTAGCCACGACCCCTGAGTAAATTGTGATATCTTCGACAGGCGTTACAACAATGTCTCCTAAAAGGTGCCAAGACACAGTTTCTGGGTAATTCGAAATGTTCACAGTACTGTGAGTCAGGGGAGGTACAAAGAGGGGGCGGTCGAGGAGCAGGGGAACACCGGCGTTGGCGGCACCGTCTCCGTCGTTCTCTGGGCTTCGGACCACAGGCTAATTCATTTGATACCGGGCAGAACAGTGGACGACGGGATATACCACGACCGCATGTTGTTGAACACTGGAAAATATTTTTTACGGTTAGAAAATAGTATGTCTTGCAGTTTTTGTACACCCAACAATAGGGCGTAGTTAAAAGTGACAATATAAGAGGTTTTCCCTGGCTTAAATGCGCTCTGATTTATCAGCAGTCTCATCACTCAGCTTGGAAATGTTCTCGATAATTTGGATAAGTGAAATTACTTTAATATTATTTTTAAAAATAGATGGAAGGAAATTTTGAATTTTTCAAAACAGATTGAGATTGCCTGGGTTTATTACTGGGTAATTCTTTATGATTGAAATAGTACGTCAAGGTAATTTAATTAGCTCTATTATCAATTTAAGCAGCTATTCTTGTAACAAAAACAGTTGCAATCTCACCTCAATCCCAATCGCTGACTCAATAAAAAATAAAAATTCAGCGAGCAGTGCATACGTTTGAGATAAGATTGAAACAGTTTTTGTTGAGAGAATTGACCCGCAGATGTATCATACCGGAGTCCAGGGTAATTCTTGCCAGTATGCCGGACAGGACACTCGGTTGCACGGCTGCTGTTTAACCGGTTTCTCAGATGAGCATGCGGCAGGAGACACGAAATTCCTTTTCAGGTCTGACGATAATGTTGCACTAAAACAAAAGTTTTAAATTTTATAATAAATAGCGTTTGTTACATGATTGGAACCAGTACCTATGACAATCGTGTAATATGAGCGTATACTTTTTAAGTGTACATTATGCAACGTAATTTTTTAACTTTTTTATACATTTGAATTCATATAGGTAATTAGGTATTCTGGTTGTGTTCATTAGTAAATATTATAATCAAATCAGGAATTGCATGGTGCAGAAAGGGCTTAAATACTTTAGTATTATACTGATACCGCGGGGATTTCATATCGGCCCAGTCGGGAAGTGTTATGAATGATAATTCCCAACAAATATCATGAGTGATATATGTTTATTAATGGAGGTCACGTAGTACGTTATGGCATGTTTTTGTTACACAATTCCCATAAAAAAGGGTATGACAATGCGTTGTACAGCAATTTAGCATGCAATTATCATAACTTTGCAGCACCATAACACATCATGTGACCTAAGCATTATACTCACGTAATTCCAGATGGTAAACAGTATAGCTGTCTCTCCTGCACCCCAGAGTCCCCGCAGGTAGCACTGCACTCCTCCCACTCGCCCGCTCTCCAGCCAAAATCGCAGCTAGTCATAACATAAAACTATTAAACTCATAATGCTTCCAAACAACTTTAATGCACCTGGGACGCCGTGTCTATAACATTTTCCAGTAAAATATCATGTTTTATCATGTTTTACTTTTAAACATGATTGGTAAATTTTGATTTAGATTTTTTAATTTTTTTATTTAGGTATACTAACATTACAAAGAGGCATTTGTGAGGTTGTAGGGGTAATCTCTGGATCTACTGAACATATTTAGAAAATTATTTTAGAAATAGAAAACCACGTTATTCTTGTCATAGGCTATAACTTATTCATAGAAAATATCTTCATTTTCACCCCATAATATCATTTATATCTTGCTGATTATTTTATCTGTATTCGCTACTAAAGACAGTCCGATCATTGCATCTTTTTCCTACAACTTTTTCCGTTCGTGGTGACCCAAAAACAGCGGTCCTATTCTCGTAACAAAAATAATTCAAATCTCGTGTCAATCACACCAAATTGGAATTGAGCGGGATAGGGATTGAGATTGACACGAGATTTGAACGATTATTTTTACGAGAATAACCCGCCTGATTATTATTTGTATATTTCTCTAATGATATTGTACTTATGATCTGTTAACACCATAACATAAAACAGCGAGTATGTATCCAATAGAGACGTAATGTTAGTCATAAAACTTCAAAATAATTGTCCTCAAATCTCAGTTGTCAAATACTGCGCGCTCAAACAAAATAGTGAGAGATTATATATGTTTAAAACATCAACACAAACCGGACGGACTTGAATGGACGTCTCTATTCAAAAAGGCTACGTACTCGATGTTATAAAACGATGCACCGTGTACCGTTAACGGCGAGATTATTGAAATATTCAAGGGTTTGGGAGATCGATAACTGGCACATCAGGGTTGCCCTGAAGCATTATTTAATACGGGCGGCGCCTTACCACTTGCTAAATTATTTAACTAGACATTACGAGCAAAGAAACATACCTATTTATGTGATGTATAGATGTATTGTATACCCGTTACTTGTTTATCAGAATTAACTTCAATAGCATTTTGTATGTTATGTTGTTTAAATACCACCACTAACGGGTACTAACGGTTTAGGCTACGTCATCCCGATATTCCTTGTCCCGGGAAATAACTACTAATTATCCTTTAATCTTTGAAGATTTCTCCAAAAGTTCTACATAACTGACATGCTATTAAAAACGTAGCCATAAAAAAGTCAGACGTAAATTTATATTCATTAAAAACGTTGGTAGACGTTGATTTTGTATTATATTATTAAATTGTCATAGTAGAGCGGCTATTCTAACCTATCATTAATGCAATAGGTAGGTATGCGACGGTATTGGTTCATTATTCAAGTGAAGTCACGTGATGCACGAATAAAGGTGAATTATATATTTTTACGTCATAAAATTTATTATTGTGATATAATGTATTTACAGAATAATGATTAAGGTTGCCTAGAAAAGATTGTTTTCAGCAATAATTCCGCCTTTTTGCCAATATCCGTGTCGGATACACGCATGAATTGATTGACGTCATTGGTACACGCGTGATTGATGAGCCTATGCACGATGTGCATAGGATACAAGGAAGGCGTTTCATTGCGGGAGTGTTGGTACTACATTGTGTTAATATTCGTGAATTCACTGCAGTGGAAACGTAGTCCTACAAAACATGTGGGTTCATATTTTGTAGGACAACGGAGAATTGTGTGCTGAAGTGGAAACTGCAAAATATGTAACCAGGCAGCTAAAATGTATTCATTTCTGTCTTCTTATTGGCAACTTCTGTCAACTTTTCTCACCTGTGTGTGTTGCACAACTCTAGCCTGGGTGGCGCGCAGCGTTGGCCGCTGGGGCAGCGCGTGCGTACAAACCTGATGCCGCCGCCGCACGACACAGAGCAGGGGCCACGCTCCTCAGGCCATCTGAAAATAGGACCATCAATTAACAGCCGAACCCAATATGCGATCGCAATCCTATCGATGATTGTTCGTGATTGATGGAAGTATGTATTCGTAGTTTACTTTTGTAGAATAAAAATACAAAACATTGATTGGTTAAAGAGACGCGTAATGGGACTTTTTCAATCTGACATAGGAAAAAAAAGGATTGAGATCGCATATTGGGTTCAGGCATCTTAAGAATTGCACCTCAGATTTAAGAGAAAATTTACATTTTTGTATAAACATAGTATGTATTGCCAATAAATATTGCCTACACTAGTAGATGGTTATTGGGCATTCTGAGCCACTTCGTGATCTCAGAATACCCAATAACCAGAATTAATAAAAAATAAAAATCAAATCAAAATCAACATTCTTTATTCTTAGTCTTTTACAATTTTATAAATTATATTCTTATTATTCGTGGTAGATTAATTTCGAAATGATAATGTAGGAAACCTCATTCTCCGAATGAAAGTAAAAAATAAAAATCAACAAACAATTTAACCATCGAACATTGATTAGTCTTGCATGCTTGCTAATCCTAACTGATGATCGGCTGGGAGTACCGTGGTAAGCAACTCCCTGCGGCCCGTGGGTAAGATCACGCACCAACCATGCTTCCTAATTCTAACTGATGATCGGCTGGGAGTACCGTGGTAAGCAACTCCCTGCGGCCCGTGGGTAAGATCACGCACCAACCATGCTTCCTAATTCTAACTGATGATCGGCTGGGAGTACCGTGGTAAGCAACTCCCTGCGGCCCGTGGGTAAGATCACGCACCAACCATGCTTCCTAATCCTAACTGATGATCGGCTGGGAGTACCGTGGTAAGCAACTCCCTGCGGCCCGTGGGTAAGATCACGCACCAACCATGCTTCCTAATTCTAACTGATGATCGGCTGGGAGTACCGTGGTAAGCAACTCCCTGCGGCCCGTGGGTAAGATCACGCACCGATCATACATCCTAATTGCTAACTGAAGCTGCTAACATATAAGTTCACATTTTTTAAATTCAGATTGTATTTTTATTAACTTAAAAAAATATACATTATTACAAATTGACGAAATACACTTCAATCTCTTAATCCTAACTGATGATCGGCTGGGAGTACCGTGGTAAGCAACTCCCTGCGGCCCGTGGGTAAGATCACGCACCAACCATGCATCCTAATCCTAACTGATGGTCGGCTGGGAGTACCGTGGTAAGCAACTCCCTGCGGCCCGTGGGTAAGATCACGCACCAACCATGCTTCCTAATCCTAACTGATGGTCGGCTGGGAGTACCGTGGTAAGCAACTCCCTGCGGCCCGTGGGTAAGATCACGCACCAACCATGCTTCCTAATCCTAACTGATGGTCGGCTGGGAGTACCGTGGTAAGCAACTCCCTGCGGCCCGTGGGTAAGATCACGCACCAACCATGCTTCCTAATCCTAACTGATGGTCGGCTGGGAGTACCGTGGTAAGCAACTCCCTGCGGCCCGTGGGTAAGATCACGCACCAACCATGCTTCCTAATTCTAACTGATGATCGGCTGGGAGTACCGTGGTAAGCAACTCCCTGCGGCCCGTGGGTAAGATCACGCACCGATCATACATCCTAATTGCTAACTGAAGCTGCTAACATATAAGTTCACATTTTTTAAATTCAGATTGTATTTTTATTAACTTAAAAAAATATACATTATTACAAATTGACGAAATACACTTCAATCTCTTAATCCTAACTGATGATCGGCTGGGAGTACCGTGGTAAGCAACTCCCTGCGGCCCGTGGGTAAGATCACGCACCAACCATGCTTCCTAATCCTAACTGATGGTCGGCTGGGAGTACCGTGGTAAGCAACTCCCTGCGGCCCGTGGGTAAGATCACGCACCAACCATGCTTCCTAATCCTAACTGATGGTCGGCTGGGAGTACCGTGGTAAGCAACTCCCTGCGGCCCGTGGGTAAGATCACGCACCAACCATGCTTCCTAATCCTAACTGATGGTCGGCTGGGAGTACCGTGGTAAGCAACTCCCTGCGGCCCGTGGGTAAGATCACGCACCAACCATGCTTCCTAATCCTAACTGATGGTCGGCTGGGAGTACCGTGGTAAGCAACTCCCTGCGGCCCGTGGGTAAGATCACGCACCAACCATGCTTCCTAATCCTAACTGATGGTCGGCTGGGAGTACCGTGGTAAGCAACTCCCTGCGGCCCGTGGGTAAGATCACGCACCAACCATGCTTCCTAATCCTAACTGATGGTCGGCTGGGAGTACCGTGGTAAGCAACTCCCTGCGGCCTGTGGGTAAGATCACGCACCAACCATGCTTCCTAATCCTAACTGATGGTCGGCTGGGAGTACCGTGGTAAGCAACTCCCTGCGGCCCGTGGGTAAGATCACGCACCAACCATGCTTCCTAATCCTAACTGATGGTCGGTTGGGAGTACCGTGGTAAGCAACTCCCTGCGGCCCGTGGGTAAGATCACGCACCGATCATACTTCCTAATTGCTAACTAAAGCTGCTAACATATAAGTTCACATTTTTAAATTCAGATTGTATTATTAACTTTTTTTAAATATACATTATCACAAATTAACGAAATACACTTTAATCCAGTCTTCGTACCACGCCAAGAAGACACCATCACCTGAAATTAAAAAAATAAGTTATAATACATATAATATTTTTTCAACCAAACACGCCACACGGGTACCATTTTAGTTCTAGATAGCCTTTTTTAAACTTTTGAATGCAATTGTCGAACATAAAAACCGCATTGAAGAGATTTAATTTCTATTAGATTCTAGTTATGTACAACTTTTTTCATAAAACTTTATAGGGTTGATTTTACATAATAATAAAGAGATGACGACTTATTTAACTATAAATTAAATTGCAATTACTTACGTTTTAACGACATCTTTCTAATTTGATATTTTGGTTTCTCGTGTCTCATGACTCTCCAGTGTAAAAATATCTGAAAAAGAAAAAGAAAATGAAACTTTTGATTTACAATTAATTCTAATCCAATAAATCTAATAATAAATGTCATCAAGACATTATATTATTACAATATACATTCATATTTTCCATTTTAAACTGACTACAATTTGATTAAATATGTTTAAAATACCTATGCAAAGTTTACATTTAGCAATTTTTTAAACAATTTTTTTACATAACATTAAAGGGTTGATTTTTACATAATATAGGGTTCGTAATGATGACGACTTAGGTACTTATTTAACTATGAAACTAAATAAAATTGCAATTAAAATTAAAAACTTACGTTAACGACATCTTTCTAATTTGATATTTTGGTTTCTTGTGCGACTCTCCATTGTGATTAAATATCTGAAAAAGAAAAAGAAAATAAAACTTTGATTTATGTACTATTAATTCGAACTTATGTACTTAGTTGATACATTTTTAAATGACTTAATTGGTTTTCCATAATTAGTTAGTTAAGTGTATATTTATAGATAATTACTTACTTCAAAATAAAAAAACAAATACTTATTACTTGGATTACGTTTTACTATGTTTAATGATTCTTATTTATTACATTAAAATAATTAAAATTCTAAATTGATGTAGGTATCCATTTTATACTAGATATCTACAACATAGCACTAATTATAATCAATAAACTTTGAAAACAATATTTTATCTACCAGTGTAAATAATTATTGTAATGATTAACATAATTTTTACTTACATATTTTTTCCTTTATTTTTTTAATCGAGCTCCTTCTTCACGCACCTCGTAATAGGTTACCGTCTCTCAACAAAATGGCCGAACGGAATGTTGGAACGAGTGAGAACACGAGGTACACGATAAGGGCGTTTGCGCACAAACCCATGTCAGCATAATAATATTTTAATCAACTATTTTATTATATTTAAATAATATTTTAATTAAAGACAAAACTACCCAATGGTAGGGTAAGGACTGGGATTCGAAGTACTTTTTAGCTTTCATGTGGTTAATGCGATTAGAGCGAGCTGGGTTTCAGTTTAGTCTACGCAAATAGATCACCAATTATAACTCTCCACCCAAATGGTTGATTAAATCGATCAAAATCAAGCTGTTCCCAAATATTAATTTATATGTATAATATAAACTACTCAGAATCGTTTTTATTAATACCATCTTGAATATGTTAGTAAGAATGTGTATGCAGCGGCCCTAACTTGCAACGCTGAATTGCATAGTTCGAATGAGTGAATCTCAAACTGTTGTACCCAGTTGCAAACATTAATAAAAACAAATGGCTTTTTGTATGAAATAAGTCACAAAACTATTTATTTCAAAATATTAAATTAATATGTTAGCTAAAGTTACAAGAGTTGGTAAAATATTTTTATTTATCAAAAAATATTTTTTGATTTTGATAAAATATAAACCAATACTTACTCAACTACTACTTGAAACAGCAAAGACTCATTTTTAAGACCAAGACTGTGTTTTTGCTAAAGCATGCTTTTACCTTTTGTGAGTAGTTTGAGAACCTGTGATGAAGCTACGTAAGCATTCGTGGGCTGTTGCTTGAATAGCAAAATGAAATTTTGGGTGATGAAATACCAAAATGTTGCAACAAATTAATGCTAAGTTCGCCCGATAGAAAAGTGTACATCAGGATGGCGGGTCTATTCCTGCGATTGAAATTAATACTATTTCTAACTATAGTAGGTACTTGTTCTTTAACTGTGTTGCTGATGTTCGTTAAGTCATTACCATATTAGAATAAACTCTTCATAGATATTTGGTTTATATCTACCTATATATATATATAAGGGAATTTCTTTGTATCTCTTTTAATTTTATTTGTTAAAAAACTATAGCAGAAATAAAGTACACCACAAAGAGGTACGCAGCAAGTACTATTATTATAAAACATTTCATTCTAATCGCAAGAGTGCACCCGCCACCTTGATGTACACATAGAAAATGATGACCATAGCATAAATGTTATGTACCTTAATTTTGGTAATTAAGGTTTCTTATTATACTATGATATTACTTATATCATTTTAAATTTTGAAACAATTTACTATTGCCCAATTTTCAGGGATCCGTACCTCAAACGGAAAAACGAAACACTTTTAAGATCAATTCTTTGTACGTCCTGTCCGTCCGCATGTTAGGCCCGAAAAACACGTATTATAAGTATAAAGTTGTAATGAATATGCATTTTAATAAAAAAAGAGAATTTATGATTACCAACTAATGTGGTTGATGCAGTACCTAACCATAGAACTCAAATTTAAGTTAAAAGCAATAATGTATTTGTTTTCTTAATTACCTACCTATACATTTGTACGGAACCCTCGGTGAGCAAATCCAATTCGTAAATGACCGGTTTTTTGTGATGAGTAAGTGATAATTAATGTTTAAAAAGGCCAAAAAAAATAAAATTCAAATATTATTCGAGAGTGCTCCAGAGTTGCTGCACAAGAATTGCTGTTGCTGAAAACATTTTCTTCATTAATTTGAAAAATGTTAGTAAGTATTATTTGTACATTTATTATGTACAATTATTATAAATTGTTTTACCCTGGGTAAAATAAATAAAAACAAAATATAATTTATGTTTTATTTTACCAGTTGTCGGGTATACCCGGGTAAAATAAAAAAAACATAGATTTTAGACTAAAAAAAATTTTTTTTTTGCAGGTCTGATTCAGAGTACGAGGCCTCATCAGTGGTGTCTGCTGTAGCACCTCCAAAGAAGGTCAAAACGAGCAAGCGCAAGAGCGCCGCCGTCGCTGGGAAAAAGACCCAAGACACGTCATCATCTTATGTCGACTTCATCCGTGGCTCTGCAGCAGTATCAAAGCGCAAAGCGACCTCACCACCGCCTGAGTCTATCTCGATGCCTAGCAGGTAAATAAAAGTTATTATTTTTCAGCCAACTCCAAAAGACGGAGCTTCATAATCATATTTTTTATGACATATGACAGGCAAGCAAGCAAGCGGTCCATCTGATGGTAACCATCACCTATGAATATCAGTAACACCAGGGTGCTACTTCCCTGGACGTTTGTGTGACCTCATAGCTTTATCAATCATAACCCGATATTCTAAGCTAGCATTTTTGCATTTATTATATAATTTTTTTTCTTTACAGGTCTAAAAGACGAGATATTTTCAACATACTGCAAAGTGAAGAAGCCAGTTGCAGTAAGCCGAAGCACCGCGGCGAAGGCGTGACGTCCAGCTTCAGCAGCAGAGTATCGACGGGGACGTCTCGTCGTGCTCTCAACACCAGTGGCGACTATTTTGTCGATCTAAAAATTTACAAAACGCCGGACTACGTGAACAACGCTCCTGAAGTACGCTACAAGAAGGCGTTGGTGTCGGTGAAGCTGCAGTGCGACGAATCATCATTGTCTTGGGAGGCACTGCAAGCGTTCCTAGGACGAACTTGGACCGTATTCGAGGACGCAGAACCCGTGCATTATAGCGATAAAGTTAGTTTTAAGTAAATAGGGTCGGTTTAGTTAGATATAGCACGGTTTAAGCTATTTTTATGTTTTCTACATATTTTAATAATAAAAGATAATTTTTACTATGCCTTTCTGTACTGTGTGTAACACATCTGTTCACAATAAATCATGGGTAGGTCATTTGAGAAGCAATTTTCATAAAAATAATAATCATACTATAAAACATAGTGATGGTATAGAAATGATCACCACCGCATTTCGTAACCGTATCTTAACGTACAAAATAATAGCTAATACTCAATCTCAATCAGCTTCGATAGATATTTTTTTTTCTGAAATTCATGACAAGTTAAAATCTCTCTTAGATGAATATCTTATTAAACACACATGTGTGAAAGTGAATTTTGAATTCTTCGGTACATTTATACAATTTAAAGATAATTCACAATCAGTTAAGTCCTTTATTACGAAAAACAAAATATTATATTTTAATTATGACTTTGAAAACCTGTATTTTGAGACAGTTACACAATTTAAAAAAAGTATCGAGGAATTTGAACATCGTGATAGTGGGTGGTCTTTTTTGAACAATTTATACATTGAGGTCAATCTTAACAAATACCAACCTCTAGCTGGTTCCAGTTTTATAAGTCCCTGGCTTGTTTAAGCTTGAAATGGGGACTAAAATCATAAGCGAATTCGTAGGACTTCGTTCAAAGTTATATTGCATTAAGACTACAGACAGCACAATAAAAAAGGCTAAAGGAATTAAAAGAAATATTGTACGTGATTTTAATGTATCAGATTATGAAAAATCTCTTTACGAAGGTGATATTGTTCGAAAAACAAATATTTTATTCAAATCAATTAAACATGAATTATTTACATGTGCTGTAAATAAAATTGCTTTATCAGCTGATGACGATAAGCGAGTTATATCGAAAAATAAGATTTCGACAAAGGCATGGGGGCATACTACCATCTTTAACTTTTAACAGGTTTTTTGAAAATAGTGTACCTATCAAATCTGTAAAAAAAAAAAAAAATTGTGTTTATGTTATATTTTGTAAAACTTAAAATTAAGAATGATTTACTTAAGGTTCAAAGTGTATAATCATAATTTTAATAAAATTAATATAGTTAATAGATGAAATTGTTTTATTTATAATCTAAATGTCCAGAAAAGTTTATGATTATGGAAAATAATGATAAAAAAATATCAGAAATATGTTGCATAACAATATAGGTGAATTTTGTAAACATGTTCTAACTTGAATGATAATCGAAACTATTTATTATTGCAACACAAATCGCTAAGCGCTGCATTTTTTTAGTGTAATTTGAGTCGTACATTTCGCACACACTGTAATAAGTGCGAGTGAATACGATGAAATTTTATGAAAAGGCATTATATGTAATACAATAGGTGAAATAAATATTTTTTTTCATTATTATACTGCCATCAGTACCAACCTATACTACCTGTACTCTCTCCGATTTTCAGCATTAAAAAATAATAATTAAAAATGGTAAGTTATTGATCTTACATCTTATTTATTAAAATATATACAATTGACTGATTTTATTTTAAAGTATTTTTGGTTTGTTACAGGCAGCACAAGATGTTGATGTTTTCGCTTCCATTTCGGATAACGAAACGTATATTCCTGATTCCTTTGAACATGCTCAACGACTGTCAGCCGGATTTACCGAGGAATTTTTAAAAATGCAAGCATCTCAAAAACGTAAAACGAAGACTCATGAACGGAAGGTAAGTTGTTATTTTTACTGTATTTTTGGTTAGTTGTTGTTTATTGAATTACATAAATTAAAAGTGTTTTTTTTGTTACAGACAACACAACGTGTAATTGACGTAGACGTAGACCCTATCGTTTCGGAGAGCGAAGAAAGAAATTCTCGTGAACGGAAAATGAAGACGAAAGGGAGTCGCATTAGGAATGACCTTTCCAAAAAAATTATTAAATCACGCGTTCCTCATCATTCATTTGTGATAAATAGCGCTCCACAGAAAGGACTCCGACTGATCAAGATTCAGGTGCTGGACTTAGAGTGTGATCAACTAATAAGTGACTGTATTCATGATGATAACGTTCTATTGAGCTCCCAATACGTGGTAAAAGATATTGGTGATGAGATTATGGACCAGACTGAAAAAATTATCAGTAATATATCAAAAAAAATCTGTAACTATAGTTATACTAATTGGTATTAACATTGTGTTGTTTTGTATTGTGAAATGTATGTTAGGAAATAAATGTTATTATTTTAATTGCGATGTAAGTAACTTTAATAATAAATTGTGATGTAATAAATTTAATTTAATAATAAAAAATGGAAAACATAATAATATCTTTTCATTTCATAAAATATATATAATTGATTTAAGTAATAAAATAAAAACACAGCATGTTTAAAAAATACATTTATTAATTAAATAAAGAATTAAATACAAAATTTTCCTGACACCACTTTTTTAAACAGAGCACATTTTTCAAAGCACACATATTTTTATGATAAACACAATTAAACACGTGATTGATTTCATCACAGTAATTGTCATATAGTTTAAGTAACTTAGGACAACCTTTCTCACCCAACTCTATTATTTCACAATCATTGCATAACTCTTGAATCCATACAACCTTCTCCATTCCCTTTGTCAAGACATTTTTACCATTTAGATATGGAATTATAACTCGTCGAAATTCTCTATAATCAATAAATCCTTCATGCCATTTTAGCCCTCGATTGTTTTCTAACCATCGAACTTGTTTTTTTTCTTCAGTAGACAGAGTTTTAAAAGAATAAGGTGCTTTAATCAAGAAGGTTTGTGTATAATATTTTGTTGCAATCGATAATTCTTTGATAATAAATTTATTTTTCAAATCCTTAAACCCTTGTAAATCTACGATTATTGTATTAGAATTCATGATATTTTTTTTACAATATTACTCAATGGTTTGTACTCAAATATACAATCGTTTAGAATAAGACAGTACGCAGATGTGTTTTCAGGTATGTCTTGATCGGATTCGAATTCGACTCTCACATCAATTGATCCTTTTAACATTTCGTGCTGTC